>JYFJ02003886.1:0-36672 GCA_000934665.2 Catajapyx aquilonaris
TGTAGGTTGACTGACACCAAGTTCAGCATATGTATACCAGACACTACACACGGGTTCGCTGCTATAAATTAATTAATAAATAACATATTTTGATAATTTACGTATGTATATAAGGCAAAAAAATAAAATTTGTTTGCCTGTGGCAACAGAATTTTGTTAGTGATTACCATAGAAACAGGCCTGTAAATGGTTTCAAATTTTGCACTTCCCCCAATGTTTTTATCCAAAAAAAAATTATGTCCCCCTCCCCCCAATGTATCTCCACCTTGCCGTGGTAGTGGGGTTTCGTTTTCCCATGATCCTGAAGAGCTATGCTGGCGGTAGTTTCGTCTACTGGTATAGGGCCGCCGAAGTCGGACAGGTCTTTGGGATAGGAGACAGACTAAGAGAGATACCAGTCTTTCCTCTCTTCTTTTTCCTCTTTGTTTCTCTCTCCATCTGTCCCACCTTTTTGTATTCTGATAACCACATAGCCATAGTTGCGTGGCTCTTTATTACGCAAACAAACCATAATTTTTTCCACCCTTCCAGTGCCTACATATGCAAGGGAATGAGCAGTTTTGCATTTAATATTGCCTGAGATCTGAGAAGATTTCGGTGTAATTATCCACGCTCTTTTTTTCCCCGTGCGAAGAACGGGTACCGCTGCTAGTTCATCATAAAGTTATTGTAATACCTCATCAAATCATCATTTAAAAAATTTTAAAACCCTAGAAGAATGTCCATACAGAACATACAGTTGATACTGCAGTCATTACCCTGATGGAATAACTTAGGGCCGTTTTCTCGAACAGTGGTTCAAATGTAAACCCGGTTCAAAGCCGGTTTAAACCCTTGACAACAGCCTAACAACAATCAAATCAGGGATTAAACTGGCTTTGAACCCGGTTTACATTTGAACCACTGTTCGAGAAACGGCCCTTAGTCGCTGATGTCCAATGCAATGGTAAATGGTAATCTCAAATTCTTTCATAGTGACAACCATTACCCTCACCATGACACTGCAGGCTTGGGGTCTCCCACCATCCGGCACTCAATAGATATCTTGTTCCCATCATCTGACTGCCTTATCACTGGCCTCTCTGTGAATGTAGGCTTGATCCCTTCGGTCGGAGTTGGAGCATCATCGCCTATGTTCAGGAAGGAACCTAACATCCGCTACATTGAGACTCATAATAAGAGATGGCACTCGGGGAAGCAGGAAAAAGATTAAGTTAAAAGAGAGTTGGGGAAATGTGAAGAGGCATGTAAGTACCTAAAGAGAAAAGAAGAGAGCAGAGTAAAGTGTGGGGTGAGTTTGGGAGATGAAAGTTCCATGTTGGTCCTCAAGATGCAGGTGCTGCAGTTAGAATAGATGGAAGGCATTGTGTGGTCCGTCATTCAAAACCACTGAAAGAGTACCTCATTGCTTTCCCTTGTATTCCTATATGAGAATGCTGTTTGAAAAGTCATGTCAAGTCCTTGAGTTTCTGGCACCCACAATTGATCTCCCTGTAACAAACTGTCAAGTTAATGTTGGGCATAGTTTTTAGATCTCACTTCCCAGCTAAGGAGAGTAGAACCACACCCTGTATTGTTCTCATAAAAACAATGATAATTGTTTCACATCTTTCCCATTGACCACCTATGTAAGCAACCCACCCATTATGCACTGTCCTTGAATCATCTTCCATAAAAGTTGCCCTTTGCAGTAAAAAAAGGACTGCAACCTGCAGTCTAAAAATATCCAGCCATTCTCAAAATAACACATGCCTAGAGCATGTCTGAGCTGTTCAACCTTGGTCCATAGTTATGCATGTGTGCCAAGTGAATAAGAAACTAATGTAATTGTAAACATTGTAAGTTACATGTTTTTCCAAAATAAAAAGTAGGAAAGCATGAAATGAGTAACAATAAAGCAAAAAAGCAAATACAAAAATTAATCAATAATCCAAAATGAGATGTTTTTAAAATCTTATTCTTAGAGAAGAAAATTTGGATATTACGATAAAATGAGAAACAGAAATTTAAAAGGCGAGACAGGTTTCACAGCATTTTTTAAAGAGAATGAGTTGATAGAATCCGAGTCCATACTCTTTTGTACATCATAACAAGCAGTGACACTTACTGTCGAAGTTGAGACTGATCGTTGCATTGCTCTCTCCAAGTTCGTTTTTGGCTGTCACCTTGTATTTGCCAGCGTCCTCAACGGTGACATTCTTGATCTCCAGAGTTGCAAAATAACCATTGCCATCTTTATCCACTGTGACCTGCATGAAAGGAGTGCAAAATGAAGTAGATTGCCAATGCACACACAAGATGAAAAGGAAATGTCATACAAGAACTTGTCATTCAGCACAAAATAAAGCACAAACAATAATTAGGAAGGGGTTGTTCTTGATGGTTCAGACTGGTAAAGAACATGTGGCGTGAAAGCACATTTCATCACTAAAAAACAGTGGAGCTACCTTATTCTGAGCCATCAAGAATGCCCCTTAACCCTTAACTACGTAAGTGGAGCCTGAGAGGCTCCAAGCACTATTTAAACGCATGTAACTTTTCCATTGAATTTTATTTTCCCCTGGCCTTCCGTGACTTTGTCAGAAAAACCTTCCTATAAGCATGAAAAGGAAAGAAAAAATTTTTTAGTCCCTATTCTTTGGTTTTAAAAAATTCGTAACGAGGAACAGGTCCCTCCTGGAACCGCTCAGGCTCTATATCTCAGGTGAAGCCTGAGCGGCTCAAACACATGATGTAACCTTTTAATTAAAAATTTTTCCTTGTCGGAATATGCCGACTCAGCGTGTGATTTTTACGTTTTCGGAAGCCTAATGATCTGAACTGCACTTTCTGTATGTGAAAAGTCCAATATAACAATTTAGTTGATAAGCAGATATTTAAATATATCGTTGGAGCCTCTCAGGCTCCACCTACGTAGTTAAAGGTGTTTCACGCACCTACGTAGTTAAGGGTTAAGTTTCATGAGATGATCAAGCACATGCAGTAGCCGTATGTGATAACATGCCCTTTTTTCACTATTTTTGACACTAACCCCTCGCCATAGTATGTATAAAATTACATCACACCCAGTTGCATTAATCAATGTAGCTCCTCTGTTTCAAAAATCTTTTCAAGTCCTAACTTCCAGAAATATATTTTCTGAAAGTTGGAGAATAGGACAGTGTAAAATGGAAGTGGGGGGGGGGGGGGGGGNTGAGTATAACAGGGTGGCATGGCAGTGTAGCTGTCTGTGTCACTGCCTTCCACCTTCCATGTTGTCCTAGTCAGGCAGCATGGACTACATGCATAAGGGAGGCAAAAAAAAAAAACAAATAAAAAATGCACCACTTAATACACTTGCATGTTGTTGCAGCAGCAACAAGATAATGGTACTGACAACACACTAAGCAAGTGGGATGTCAACAATATAAACAGTGAAAGTAACAATTAAAGGCTTGTAACATCAGTGTAGGAACCTGTTTTACTATGCTCCAATTTTCGATGTTTCACATTAACAACCCTTTCAAAATAACCTTAACAAAGGAAAAGTTTGAAATTTTTTTAAGGTTAAAAAAATTGAAACATTAACTCTTTGCTGCAATACCTCTAACAGTAAGTCCAAACACACTACAGGCACCTCTTTTGCTTTTCGTGGTGCACTGTGGCAGGTCTATAAAAGTATAAAGGTAGGCCTCGTTTTGTGACTTTTTATTTTACAAACCTATTTTGAACCTAACCCTATAGTAAAAAGGAACCATCCACTATCTGGTTGAAGCAAAATTAGCAGCAAAATTTTAAAAACAGTTAATTCCAGCGAAAGTATATCTGGCCAATTCGGGTCATTTTCATCCCATTTCACACACACTTCTTCCTTATAATTTTATTACTTAGCAGTGTGATGGTGCGTTACATGTTGGAATCATTTCCTGCATTTACACAGTAGTGCTTCATTACTACAATGGGGTGGTGGAGGCTAATGAACTCTATTGCTAGAATATGACCATGATAGATCAAAGTAAAACATTCATAACAAGTGAGGAGCTCAGTTGCAAAAGCAGACAAATCCAAAATAGCTGGTTCTGAGATATTTGAGAAAAATCTGTCACGGCTGACCTAATTACTGTACAAAAATGGTCACAGATGTGTATGTTACAACTTTTGACGCTGCATCAGACGCATGCTTTCTCAAAAATGTAACTCATGCGGGAAGTACTCATTTCAAAAATGACTATTTGGATTTGCCGGATTTTGCTGGATAGGGAGTGGATTTTAGGATTTTGCAAGCAACTTCAACATTCCATCATTTGAAAAATATTTATATTGTGTATAAAAACAAGTTACAATGTGGTATAACTGTAATGGACTACCAAACAAGGCCCAACATTACCTTTATCACTGGAAATTACGAAAATTTCGTCATTCCGTGATTAAGTGATACACTATTTAATGGTGTGAAAATAATATTGCACGATGTTCGGATTTGTCGCCATAAGAAACACCAGCAATAATCCTCGAGGGTATAATGCAGGATTTGTCGAATTTTGGAGTAGGCTGACGGAAATCTTAATGGATTTGAGAACATTACATCTTTTCGCAATGGATTTGTCAGGTTTTGCAAGAGAGTCAAGTTTTCCTTCCCTCAAAATAAGGTGCATTTGTTGTGTTTTGAAAAAGAAAACTGTGTTAGCATGTAGAGAGTGTCCCAAAGAAAGCATTGCCAACTCCATCTAATATTTTTTGAAACTGAGCTCCTCAAGTGCCACCACTATTAGACTTCATACAAAACAGATTTTGTTCTTAATATTGTCAAGGTGGACAGATCCATTGCCCCAAAATTGCCCTTCACAAATTCATGGTTGAAATATATAGATGGATCATGGATGCAAAACTTTGGGTTTTTCTCATAATCACTACGGTAACACTCATCTTGGCACTTGAATGGTCTCTGGTTGATGTATGGATCACAATTCAAAATTTACTGCAATTAAAGACGAACTTTGCCAATTCACTTGCATCCTTCCCCCACCATGTCTACCAGTTTCTCTCCCTCAAGCTGTGACTAGGAGTGATGGACATTTAAAGTGTGGCGGGTCACACTGGGACCAGGATTTCCTATTGGTTCTTGGTAGAAAGTGCACAAAGCATCCCTTGTGGCTGCAATTCACTGAAGTTTTGGGACTCAGCAAAGTACTATGAGGTGAGATTTTTATAATCACTGCAATCTTAATTTTCATGTCTACACTGAATCAGATGTAGCAAAATGTTTGCTGAAGGTTGCTCAGTGATGTAAAATCATTAATTATTCTTAAAACATGCGAGTCATGTCATAAATGTTTCTATTTTTTTCCATGTTCTCACATGACAGTAAACCATTGCAGTAACAATAGTTTAGGACTTTAGGTACTAGAAATGTACTTCAATTGAATATTTCCCTCTCCTTTTTTGGAATAAAAGGACATAAGAAATCCATACACTGCCTATAGCTGTGTTGCAGCACTCGCCTGTGTAGACGCTCCTTTATGGTATAACACAGGTACCAAAAATCCCCTTATGTCTCAAAATTGCTTTAACACACACATATCTACGAATGGTCGTAAGTTACATAATTGTAAAGAACAACATTTTAAAATTCTCAGCATATTGTTGGCAATAAATCTTAATGGGAGCACTCTCCATGGGATGAAAAAAATATTCAGGCTATATTCGATCTCAGTACATGTGCTTTGTGTCATCTTGGATGTAACTGGAGTCACAGCATCCCTTACGTCGACTTCTGAAGTTAATAATTTCTGGCCTTGACCTAGTAACTGGCATCCCAGCCCAATATGGCCTGATAATGAGGCATCACCTCAATCATGAGTTCCCTGGAAGATGGATTTGTAGAGGAAAGAAAGCTAAATGGTCTCCTAGGTTGCCAGACTCAACCCACTTAACCCCACTAGATTTTTTCTGCAGCTGCTAGATAAAGCTCAGATGTCGACATCAGCAGTTGACAGCCTGCACAAGAGATGCTGGGGATACTTTTAGTTTAGACCAAATATGCTGCAAAACACATGGACTGATATGTTTTTTAAATCACTGGGATATTTTTTGTGCTACCCCAATAATCCATGTTAAATTATGTAATTTATGTTGAGAAAAATCCTTTCATATTTTCCTTTGATGTAACCCAAATACTGTAGGGTAAACCCTATCGTGATGGCCAGTTTAGTGTATGGGTCTCAGTAATAAATTTCTCATAATTTCTCAAATTTTCTTTCCATGTAGGTTTTCTAAAATAATTTCTCCAGTAGTAGAAGGTACCGATCATCTGGACATCCTGAATATATTATGGCTAACAGTCCAATATGACCATCATATATGAATTTTATAGAAGCCTAACCCCGTAATATTTTAAAGGCTTCTATTTATACCTTTCGTTTGTCCATCTTCATCTCTATAACAGTCATAATTCCAAACAGCTAAGGTTCATTAATGATGAAGGCCCTTTAACATCTTGGTAAAGTAACACACATCTTAATAATGCATACACCACTTCTTGATAATAGCATGCAAAGCAACATGTAAAACGTCAGAACTTATCTACACTGATATCATAAAATTAGGTTCAAAAATGTTTAGAAAGTAAAGTAACCTTCTTATAAATTTATAACCTACTCATGCCACCATTAATTTATAAAAACACATT
Source organism: Catajapyx aquilonaris (assembly GCA_000934665.2). NCBI lineage: Eukaryota > Metazoa > Arthropoda > Diplura > Dicellurata > Japygidae > Catajapyx > Catajapyx aquilonaris. The sequence goes on from JYFJ02003886.1 coordinate 6,668, forward strand.
AACATGCATAAACAACCCAAGCAAAAATTGTGATACACATTGAACATACCCGGTGCCTTGATGAGGCCTGCACCTGTACCCCATCATGGAACCAAGTCACACTCGGTTTCGGATCGGCTTGCACGCGGCATTCGAATAGGAGCCGCTTTCCGTCATCTTCTTGCCGTATAGATGGCTTCTTCGCAAACGTGGGGGCCGTGCCGTCGATTTGTCTAAAGAGGGGATGGAAGAACATATTTAAGGTACAATGTCTCAAATACAATGCAAACAAGTCACACATTCCTTTCACTTTTCATTGAGGCAGGTCCTCAAACCTCATCTGCCCATTTGGTTAAAATGCGACTTACGCACACAATCATGTAGTTCCATTACTTGTGGAAGCCAACTGGACTGATGAGGTGTGAGAACAAAACTCTTTAGTCATAATTGCCACAGAGAAAAGGAAACAAACTATAATTGAATTGCCACAGCGGCAAAAATTGAGACTAATTGACGCCAAACTTGTGAAATTCATGTAGTTACATGCCGAATGTGGCACAGGACTTCCAATTTCCACAATCTGGTTGCAAATACTTTACTGATTAAGAAGGGATTGTAGATTTTGAAATGATACACCCAAGAGTCTACAGCACAATAAGCATACCACACAAACTCAATTGCACTTGGAAGCGACCAGAGTGAGAGTGGAATAAATGAAAATTCATAATTGAATCAAAACTCACGCACAAGAGAGTATAATTTATACTGAAGCTACTCCTACGTAGTCTCATTGCCTTATTGGCGGAAACAAAACGTCACTAACTGAAATGAACCGAACTTCAGGAAGTTGCATTTTTTCAAAAAGTTCCGAATATGATAACTTCAGCAGGTCATTTTGGAGTTTGGTCTCAGTTTGAAGGGTTCGGACTGTCTTCGTTGAAAAGTGTAGCCTAAGAGTCTAAGTTTCTAATCTTGTGACAAGGTACACGACCTGTCTATAGCCGTGCGGACAACTCCCTTCAATGTCCGGTTTGAGTTCGCAATGGAAAAAATCGGCCGCGTGGTCTGGATATTAGGCTACCCCTTGACATTGTAATAATGGGGTCCTAGCCTACATTTTGCAAACCCATGTTTAAAAAATTGTCATTATTTTTAAATGAATTTTGGTGTTTTTTGTTTGAAGACATACATATTAGTGTTCGAGCTATGATCGATCTAAGATCTTAATAATTATACGGTATGGCATTGCCCTCTGACGTCACTGTTGTCCAAAGATCAGTGCAGAGGCAGGAATGAACCCGGGTTCCTTTGTTCCTTTGTTTGTTGTCCAACAACGGAATCAAACGACCGCAAGTAAAGCCGCGAGGAAACGGCCTGCTGACGTCACTGTTGTCCACTTGGTTAGGCAGGAGTGGGAATGCGCTTTTCAGGCCACGCCCCCTTTTCCCGCCAATTTGCGAGTGACTTTTAAACCCCCGATAATTTATCGAGAAATGACATTTTGGGGGCGAAAAGTAGTGGAATGGATTTATGTATGGTTTAGCTATTCGTGTACAAATTACCCAAATCCCAGAGCAAGGCTAGGACCCTCATCTGCTGCACTTCTGTCACCTGTCAGGAACACAACTGACTTAAACAAATTAAGTGTCAGTTCATACTGTTCGTGACTAGGGGGGCTTGCGTACGTGGTGCAATCGGACCTGAATAAAAGGAACCCCACTTCAAGAGCCAACTCCGTCGTTACGATCCGCATAAATCCTTTAAATATTACGCTGTTAGGCAGTATTATTCCTCGTTTACTGTCTGTAATGGCAAGCCGCCGGCGTGCATGACCCAGTGCGGCCGATTGACTAATAGCCGGTTCCCCAAATGAAAGACGCGCCAGCAAATGGATTAGGTCACAAAGAGTGCTCAGGCGGCATCCTTGGCCATGACAGTCAACAAGACTTGGCAGAGGCAACTAGCAGGCAGTCACACGGTGGAAGCAAGCCTGGATGGAAATAGTATGGAATGTTACTGGCCAAGCGGCCTCGCTTTCTTCCTCTCCTGTACACCTCAAGTTCATTGGCTGTGCCTCTGACTCAGTCGGGACAGAAATAAAAATCAGATTTAAAAAAAAAAAAATGGGCGGGGGATGCTTCTGTGCGTACGGGAAGGACAGGAAGACGAAGGTCGGCCGTGACTATGCCGAGGCCGCACCCTGCGCCCACGTAAAGAGAAAAATCGTTTCGACAGCTGAGAGCTTCCCTTTTCTGCAGTCACGTAACAACATCTTCCTTCACAAATCGTCTTAACAGAGCTGCTCGCGAAACCAACTACCCTTGTTACATCACGTTCATGTACATTTCTGCTATCCTCCTATCCGGACGTCTCCAGCTTTTCAGGACAGAACATCTCACTGGATTTTAAAATTAGCAGAAATTTAAGTGAGATGACTTAAGAGTTTCGGATGATTCCAGTGGGACAGAGAGTATAGTTCTGAAGTCACAGGCCTTTGACTGTTAGTTCCACGGATAATTTTGGTGACAATGTTCCCCATTGTGAAGTCCTTCGGTTGCATGAAGAGCAACTGACTGAAATCGAATCTACAAAGCTACAAGGATAATCACGGTGATTTTCGTACAACAATGTGCGCAATGTACAGTGTACACTTTCTAAAAATCGAAAGGTTTAAAACCCCCGGTAAAGAGTTATGTTCAGATCTACCGGAGGTCAGTCAAGGTGCAATAAACTGCCAATTGTGAGGTCATTCATCTCAAACCTAATTGCCAAAAAAGGTGCAACGAACTGTATCCTGATTAGTTCATTTAAACAAAACCACGGTTTGCAGACCATGCAGCAAGACTTTCACTTTCTGAAAGTTCATGAGGCCTATATATAAAAAATGCGAACCTAAAGTTACCCCACAATAGTCAACGTTCACGGTAAAGTTCAGCTGTTGCCAATCTGAACCAGTACGAAGCACGATTAATCTCTGAAAGTGTACTGTAGCAAATAAACATTCCCAACGAATGCCTTGCGCGCGATATGAAGGGTATGCTAATGAATTAACTTAATCAGCATCGGAGAAGCCTAAAAATACGCCTTGCTGTTGTGTAGAAAATACCAGCTGTTGGTGACCTGCCAGTAATGCTTTTGAAGAGACCCATTCCTTCTCCCCATTCCTCCTCGCACCCCAAGACACGCATGAAAAGGTCCTGGCAATTCAGGCTTGATTCATCTTCGCCGAGTGCCCAAATGCACGGAATGACACGCCTGTAACGTTAAGCACCGGGCTCCAGCAGGACCCTCCTAGCAACTCACATATCTAGAATTCACACACGCACTACAAGTGGTCCACATTCAGAGTTCGACAACCTCAAAAGGGGGGGAATCATAATCGGCCAAAGAAAGGGTCTACAATGTGTGCTCCGTTTAAAAATACAACATGTGGGTGTAGAAAGGAAAGGAAAAAAATGTTTGCAGGCAGCTCAATCACGTGTCAACACCTCCCACCTTGTCCTCTAAAAATGATCGCCGCCTCTTATCTTCCTACTAGCTTAACACCCCCTCACACGTTTACACAATTTGGCTTCAAGTCCCGCCCAACGTAACAGAGGTGGCCGAAAATTGTCCGGCATAACGGCGCGGGCTTCATGTAAACAAACGTTTCTCATGAGTTGGGACAGGTGCACGGAATTAAAAGGGACTTCCAATGGCGTTTGTAGTGAGGTAAACCTTATTAGGCCGCGTGCCAGATAACAAAAACAGTCACAGCTTCATCGTGTTACAAAAGTGCTCCACTTGCTCTCCAAGCACAAAGGTAAGCCTGTGTGTGCTGATTCCAGGCTGGGAAAAAACGTCGTCATAATGTCACCTTCCGGTACTAAAGACGCCACAAAGAACATGCAACTGACGGGAGTATTTGTGCAAAGACAATGCAGTATGTTTAATCAAGTTTTCATTAGTACGATGGTCATGTTTATCTAGAGCAGTTGTATAGTTGGAAACTTTCCGTTATATTTTATACCGAAATTTGCACAGCTATTTGTAATTCTCCGAGCTTCCTATACCAGCTCTAGAGTGGCATAGAACTCGGTTATATGCTCACTGGACAGGTTAATGTAAAATGAAACAGTTCAACAAACCTCTGTGATATCTTGACAAGCTATCGGTAACTTTGTGCAAAATATTAACCATTGAAACATTATTTGATCAAATTCAACCCCCATTGATTCCTTTCTGAGTAATAAATTGTGTATTCCAAATTGTACACTTCATGTCACAGCACCAGAGACCATATTGAGAGGGCCAGATTAATTGCGAAATGAAGTTGACTGGGCCTATACAGAGTTTCTAATTAATGGCGCTTCATATAACTAATGTCAGCTCCATGGTCAGCTCAAAGAGCCTTAATAAATTACTATTTTCTCAGAGTTTATTTTTGCACTGCCCTTTTCAAGTTTTGAACCGTGCCGTCGCGTCGGAGATAAGTCAGAAATTTGGAGAGGCATGAAAGACAAGTGGACAAGGCTGTCGTCGGCAACGGATAATTGACTATGAATCTCTTATATTTGCTCTGGTCTGCGTTTCCAGTTGGCTCATCCGCACTATCTTTTTGGCACTCCGTCCATTTCGCAACCCGGGCGCAAATTGGCCGAGGTATTATTTATCTGCTGCTGCTTTCTTCACGCTTGCCCAGATACTGCACTTATAGACTCATAATGCACCGTTGTGTCGAGCAGGTCTGTGTTTATCCTTAAATAGAATCAGAGGTGGCTTCCATTACTGAGTGAATGATGTGATCTGTCACTCTTCACTCACAATATCCCCTACTGCATTGCTGACATTTTACATATACTGTACGCTGCGCCTACTGTAATAGTTAGGATGCCTCAAAAGTGTCCAACAGTATCCTCTATCCCTAGCCTGGCATGTCTAGGTACTGTACTTACAGCGAAGAAGAAAATAATATCGACAGAGTGAGTTATTCTGAATCATATTATGTCAAGTTACTTTACTAAAACAAGTAGGATATGTGTGGGTTAGATCTATTAAAAGATGGCAATGGGTGTGGCTGTATTGCATGAGAGAGCCCAATAACAATCACTATCTAATTTTTTTTTAAGTACACGAGAATATTTTAAAAATTACACCTCCACAATTTTGAATCTTCCTTATTCCCCAACAGATCAGAGGCAATAAAGTAATCAAAAGAGTACTTGAAGCTTCAGTAGCTTGTAAACAGTATATCACAGCCATTCTGTCATTAAGTCCATGACCTGAAGAGGCCATCCGGTTAGGTCCACTGTTGCGTGGCAAAATTCCAGTGAAAGTTTGAGTGGTACCACTAGAACTTATTGTATCAACCAATCGTAAATGGAGGTTGCAATCAGGTACAATGGTAACGGCGAATTTTCCGATAGATTAGGCAGACAATACACTCCAAATCGATCCACCTAAACACGGACTAAATGCCTCTCCTCAAAGTTTCTTCTCATAATTGGTCAAATAAGTGAAGCTCCTACTCCGACGTTCTAGTCGTTCCGAGCAGGTAACTCCGTCCCAGTGTGTGTCTACAATTTCAAAGAGCACCTTACGACAGCACTTGGTTATGCGGAGAACATGATAAGCATAAAGGTCACGTCACGTCAGTGTCCACGAAAGAATTAAAGTCCTAATGAGCAGTCAGTGCTTACTTTGCAGGTGGCATCTCTAGATCCTCTTCTCTAGAACTCTATTTTCGATGCAAACCACGGTCACATTCTGCACCTTTTTCGAATTACAACCACATGACGGAAATCCCGCGACTCGCACAAAAAAACCACTTTTTTTTAAAAAAAATAATAAGAATTCAAATCAAAAAATCCCCGGATCACTCGCGCACTAACCCGATCACGAAATCACACCGCGGTTGACCCGAACGCGATTTGTTTTTATCCCGTCACTCCACACCGACCGACCGACCGATCACCGATGATTGACAAGAGAAAAAGGATCGCGACGGAATAACCTTAACACTCCAGAGGAGACCCCTGAAGATCTGGAGCAGAACTCAAAGGTGCTCTGGGTTTAAACTTAGCTCTAGCTGGCCCTTTTTATGGCTCCCCCACCCCCTTGTCTTCCACCAGTCCCCTTTTTCTCCCTAGTCCATTGCGGTCGGTGGACACAGCTTCAACCACAGCTCCTTCACACCCGCTCTCGTTAAGACCGAGTGCACAGCCGATCGTTCGCCGATGACTTCGACTCGAATTATGGGGAAGGTACCCGCGAGTGACACAGCTGCTGCACCCGGACTTGAGTGGTTACCTAAGTCTTCTGCAAAGGGTGGGGGATTTATGAAGTGACATGTGGTATTGTACTACTAAGATTTATCGAGGCAGCCCCTGGGGTGCCTCTATTTATAGATTGAGTCCCGGTAAATAATGGGCAGAGGCAGCAGTGGAGCAGCGAGAGATAAATTTCATGCAGCTAAAAAAAAATGTTTTATTTTTTATTTTTATATCAGCCAGCTTGTGAATACCCTCGGTGCGCAATCAAATGGCACGGGTGAATCTCACCAAAGTGCGTCAAAACAGGCTGGGGATGCGAATTAAATAGGAACGAAGTATCATATTGCTAATCTTATGACATTATACTTATAAAATGTGAATAGTGCTTCAATCAGATTTTCGCAATTACCATAGGGCAGGCAAGTGATTCCATCGTAAAGATTCATATATGAAGCATTCTTTCTATCCCTCGACATTCAATAAAAATATGGGGTTTACTTCAAGGGTGGCCAATGATTGCCCAATTCTCCTAATATGAACACATTAACAACAGCAGCAGCAGTTTTTGACCCGGAATTTTCCATTTTAGGATCATCAGTGACGTAATGACAATGTGTTACGAAACAACAACGTGTTCAGAACTTTTACGACAAAGGAGGAGAGGTATCTCCCTTTAAAAAGAGATTAGAGGAATGGTGCCTGACAGTCTCTATCTCAGCACTCTCGCATCTCTTCAAGTATTCGGGTCTTGCATGGTATTTAGCAACAAACTGCGCCCTTCGCGCACCAAGTGTTTCCAAATAATGCACGTTTAAAAAAAGGGTTGTTGTGCATGTGAAAGTGTAAAGAGAAGGATACTGTGCATCAGAGTCATTATATCGCTAAGCTGCCATAATATTCCTGAGCAGACGCAGTCCGGCGCAAGCAAGAAGCGTTCCAAGAAAGCAAACAGTTTTGCAGTAAGTAAACCAGTTAAGAAGCCGAACAAACTTTGCAGCTGCTAAAGATATTTTTGTAGCATAAAGTCGGTTTCCTACGGAATAAAACAGTTGGCTTGGAATCGTTGCAAGGAAAAGAATGCGCGAGTCTGCACTGCTTCAAGTCTTTAACGTCTTGGCAGGGTGTTTACAGCCGCCATCATTTCGGAGTTTGGCATGTGCTTCTACTGCTCTAATTACGAGGCAGATTCTTGCGCAAACACTACATGCCATCCGAAGAACTGTGTCGCCTATATCTCAGATACACTCGCAAATAAACATTTGCAGTGGTGGGGGAAGATTTGGCATGCTTACCAGGCGAGTGACCCGCCTGGAGAAAATCCGACAATCTTAGCTCAAGTGTTTATCATTAGCTTGTCTGTGGTCCAAAATACCAAACGCCTCTTGCCCTTAGCGGAAACGAATTTCCGTGCCCAGGTGAGAAACCCGTCGCAGCTCGGCTGACTACCCGGACTAGTTCGAGTTTTTCACTTTGTGAAAAAAATTAACTTACATTTAGCATCATGATGCAATCATATACCAAGAGGTGCCCTGAACACCTTATCACATTATTGTGACGAACAGTTTAACGTTACAATTTAACTATCACATTAACACAGAAATATGTAATAATTAACTTACTTCTCTCGCGGTTCGTCGACAGCTGAAATCAAAACCAAAAATTGCATTTTAGTACTAATAACGACGGGTGTTCCATGCCATGCGTACCCACATGCATTATTATTTAATCTACACCATTAATATTTAATACACTGTGCAATATCTTAACTGAAACAAAAGAACAAGCGTTAGAGCAGGTCTGAAATAAAAGGAGACGCTCATTCTATTTTGATGGCCGAACTTCCCGAATAAATGTGCGGGTGATTGACACACCCTAGATCTTGTTCTCTGCTGAAGTGCATTTTATCGCAGACAGACCGATTCCATTTACAGCACCCGTCGCTGTTTATTTTGTTAAATGTTACAGCATCATTCTGCACGCCCTTGGCAGACGCATTTAAGACAAGCAGTATGTACGCATCACTGCCTCACATAATGAGTTGCGAAATGTGCAAAAATAAAGTTCCGACTCTCCGAATTAGCAAGGCCCGAAGCAATGCCCCATATCAGCAATAATTATGTTGACGTCTGCTAATAATACAAGGGCATAATAACTTGTGTGAGAGGTGTCCAACTGAGCCCTTCCTGGCAATCCCAAAATTGACGGCTACCTCTCCCTGTCAATGTAAGTGGATTTGGCTGCTGCCCTCTTGAGCAGGGTCCAAAGCAAGCCCCATTCCTGAAGCGAATCCGATCCCTCGACCGACTTGGGCGTGGAACAAGTTAAAAATAAGCTTGGCCCACCAGGAAAAGGCCCGGGGCAGCACTAGAGTCAGTGTAGAAAAAAAGTCCAGAAAAAATAATGACAATAAAGTGTGGTTGACGGAGACGGCAGCAAGTGAGGTGACAAAGTTCGAACTTGGGAGCGATCATGGCTTTTCCAAAATACGTCTGTCAAGGCCGACCTAGATTCGACATATGCTGTAACGTCTCGTGGAGTCAAAGTAAACAGTAAACAAGTGTTGCAGTGAAGGTAAAGGGGGCAGTAAAAAGCCAGAAGGGCCCGATACTCCATTCTGGCACTGTTCGCAATTTGCTACTGCAGAGTACAGTAGTTACAGTTGAAGTATTTCGACTAATCGTCCCGTCACCCTCGCATTATGTATGCCAATTCCTGGTTCATTCATTCGAGATGTTCGCCTGAGTGCAGTTAATTTGACACTCGCACATCAACAAGTGATGTGCCAATTGAGTTGTGACTGTCAATAAATCAATTGAAGGGTAAACATGTTTTTAAAAATATCGCCCGCAAATAGCTTATTGAGAGTTACGACTGGGTTGCCAAAACTGTTTTTTAACGTTCGGAAGTTGTGCACCTGAATGAGCGTGCTGGCATATACCTTTCAATGCTTCTTTTATGAACAGTCACAACATGCGACCTTGCACGGTCCGGACCCTGGCAAGTCCGGAAGTCAACCTAAATGCAGACTCGCATTGCAGCACCACGTCTGCAAACTTGTCAAAAAGCAAAACGCCTGGCATACCATACCTTCCCAGATAAAATGACGGCTGGAATATTTCAAAAGTTTTCCACCACGACACTGGGAGGTCGTGCCAGCAGGCCTTGACAATGGCAAATGTGTGTACTTACGACTAAAGTTGAGGTTGATGGAAGCCGCAACATCGCCGTGCTTGTTCTTAGCCTTAACCTTGTAAAGCCCAGCATCAGTTTCGACGACGTCGTCCAACTCCAGGACGACGAGGAACTTGTTGGGTCCTATCTCAGTGGTCCGGAACACAGTGCGTCGGTCCTCCTTGAGCTGCGTGTCGCCCCGGAACCAGCAGATTTCCGGTTTAGGCGAAGACAGCATCTGGCACTCGAAGATGAGGCGATTGCCATCATCTTCCTGTCGAAGTTGCGGCTTCTGGGTCACACTAGGGGCGAAGTCCTCGGCGGCCCCCATGGCTCCAGCCGCCAGGACCTGTCTCTCCGATCAGGTCCTGTCTCTTGCCTCCTCTTTCAGCACACCTCTCTGTACCTTCCCCTCCTCGGTGCGTGGTCACCGGCCGGAAAAAATGCCCAAGCTATCCTATGCAGATCTGTGCGAAAAGAAATCAATGTCAGTACGCAGAATGTTTTCAAATAACTTATGTGGTGCTTTCACAGCAAAACCGCTAGCCCGGCATACCAGTTTTACACACTTATCATCCACGCAATCAACGGTCTAAGTGTCAAATAGATATTTTTCACACCATATGCCTACTTCCTATAATAGTGACGGGTAGGAAGTATATATGAAAAGACCACGTGTCCCAGATTTAAATATCGGAAAATGCACATCACAAGTCTTGAAATTATTCTTGCTGCAAATAATTATTGTCATATGTATATTGGGGGTCAAAATATCATCTAATATTGCCTAATAGAAACTACCGCAATGAAAACATGAGACATGGCATTCTCCAACTTGAGCCAGCCATAGAAGAGATCCTGTTTATCACCCTGACTTGACTTCATTCACTGTGTACTGGGAAAACAAGCGCATTAATATATTTTGTAACTTTGGAAAACACGGTGTCCAGATTCCTCATTATTTTGGGTAGTTTCCTATTTTTCTCCCTGGACATAACTCTTACAATGCACACAAGATGCTGATACTGCGCCCTTGTCCCGCTCGAAGGCTCCCTCGGGCTTCCATTTGCAAGCAACAGCCCATCCATGACCTTCAGACTCGCGTTTCAGTTGGTACTTCCTTGGCGCAAAATAGGTACACATTATGCAATAACATTATGAATGAAGATTTTTTCCCCCCACCGCCTTGATAGAAACTAGTGCAGAGAACGGTCTCCTCCAGACTTCGCATGAATCCTAACGCATAATGGATCGTGATTCCGGTTGTCATTATAAGATGTGACTGAGTTGCTGCAACTGCCAGACATGAACATACAGTACAACACACGTATGTAGACTGTTTCTACTGTTGTGGAGCGACGCTATATGAACGATCGAACATCGAGTCGATTTGCTCCTGGCGACTAGCTAACCTATGCGCCTCTCTTGTTCGCCACGCTGCATAGTTACAAGGGGCGATCGGCATCGCGGCCTACCCCTCGCAAGTATGCTACGCGTTGAACAATTGCGTCGCTTGAGTCATCTGTGTGCCAGGATGAAGAGAGTGAACTGTATCAATATCCTCCACAGGCAATGGGGGAAAAAAAAAAGTGTGAAGTGTGGGGAGATTAGGGAAACACAAGAAAAAGAGCTGCTCTCATGTCAAAATACCGGATACTTCTGTCATCAATAATAACCTAACAGTAGGCTACTTTCTCATTAAGCAAGTCCATAAACCGACGGACGGTTCTGCTATAGTCCCGCTTACAAAATTGCAAAAAATTACATTTCGATAACACAACACTTTTCATTAAATATGTCGAGGAAATAACCACATGCACTATTATTCCCGATCGCAGTTGTACAGAGTATTATAGAACATGGCAACAGGATATAACAGGAACATAATTTTTTCAGTGAGCTATACCACTATAATGACTATATAAACCTTAAAACCAGTTAATATGAATATTCTGCTGAAGTTATCTAAGGGGAATTTGGTTGATGCGGAAAGCAGTCCCTAACCTTAGATATGTTCAACACCTCAATTGTAATGTACACTGTCCAGCAATTTATAAGTACTGGAAGAAGTGTTGTATACATGAGACCTTACAATACGTAACTCAACTGTAAAGTTCTGGCACAATTCCAGCCGATTTGGCTACTTATGTGTTGAGCATTCAGTCTACAGATCACATCGACAGGCTGTCAACAAGTCACTTTCAACTTTAAAACTAAGCAATGAAGCCAGGTTAGATTCGCATCTGGCAAGACTTTATGAGTCAGTCCTGTCAAGAGTGTATTTAAATGACGCGCAAGTGCAGATGGCAACACACGTGGCAAATAAAAATAAATAATATACAGGATGGAGAAGCAAACTACAGCCGGCCCCCGGTTATCCGCGGTTTGAAAATATGAAATAAATATTCAGGAAAAACATTAAATTTCAATATTACAGCACGCATTTTATTTCAGTACACTTTTGTATTGCTACACCTGTCCTATTATATTTTTTATTGTTTTCGTTGATGTCTAAATGTGTATCATTCGTAAATGAAACTTCGAATCGTATATAAATATAAATATGTTTCCGAAAATTGTGTCATCGTATTATTGCAACAATTGAAAACACCCTGCCACTACACGTGAACATGTCCTAACTTTCAAGCCATCTCCGGGACTTTCCAACAATAATGATTCTAGCGTACTGAACTATGGCTATAGAAAGGGGAATATATTATAAGTTCACTACTTTTACGTTAATCTCTGTATTCATGGAGCAATCCTCTAATAATTGTCTCTTTCTCAATTCGTGCCACAATGTCGTCCTGTGGTCAGCGTGGGCCTAAAGCCTTTCTACAATAGGTGGCAATAGACTATTTTGTGGCCAATTTTTAAAACCTTTTGTGAGCCTTAACTCCATTGCTTTTTTAGCTGCAATTTTCCTCAATTATAGAAATTCGCATTATCTACCTCAAGAAAGATGTGGCAAGAAAACGTATTCATATGTATCCAGCAAATTGTGCTTAGCAACTGTCATTCCCATAACACCACGGAAATAGCCAATTCTTGGAGAACATCAGTACTAAAAGTTTATCCACTTGTGACAGAGACACGTCATATAAAGTAGTTCATACAGGTTTACCACCCTATAACACCATTACCTAAGTTGCTTTTAACAAGTTTAAAATTAAGTCACATCAGACAGAGCTATTTCTAATGTTGGCATGCACTTCGCTTTAATTTCAACACGTCTGCTACTACATACCCTAACTCCATGACTCTTCCGCCGATAAACAAGCTTCGTTCTGCGCAATTGGTCTATTTACTGCCCGGAATAATTCGTATTACAGTATCTCTTACACTTGGAACCCACAGAGGCAAAATGATTTATGATGCCGTAAGTAAAGCAGTGATCCCAGAATAACTTGGGCCAACTGCTGACTGCATTAAGGAATTCCGGGTTTAAATATTCCAAAGGCCTGTGTACTACTCGCCCCACTTCAAAATGCGGGCTCCCTTTTTCCTGATTTTATCCCCGCAGCCATTGCTGGCAAAGGCTCTCGAAAGAAAATAAGAAGAAAAAACAGCAGCGTTAAACTATGAAGGTGAGGGCCAAATGGGTCACACCAGGAAGTATGCTGGTGACGGAGAGAGATGGGGAAAGACAGCGGGCACTTTGGTCATTTGGACCGGTCGCGTGATTGTTATTGTCAGGGGGCAAGTTCTATAAAGTCAGCCAAAGTCAGGGTCTCGGTGTACGTGGGGATCTCCAAGAGCTCCTGTCATTCCTGCTGTTAAAATTAGAACGGCCTGATCACCCGACTAAAAATAAGGCCTCATAAATATTTCAAGTGAACAGACAAGCTTGGCACTGATGAGCTCACAAACGTTGGCAAATCCTAGAAGACATCCTAACTAATGAGACAAGTTTTTCCCACGAATTATTATTTCCAACGTGATTACGGATCGTTTCAAATCAACAAGAGTGCTGAGTGCTGATGTTTACAAATGACTTAATTCCTCTTGTACGGCAGTACACTGATTAAAACTGCGACACAAACTTTAAATATATAAGATAAGCTTGGAAAATATTTGTTCATTCACGCATGACTGGCCCATTACTACAGTGCAGTGCCAAAGCCTTTTGTTTACTTCAAAAGAGTTACGCATGCTCTACAGTGCAAATCAAAGAGAACAGCAAGCAACTCGTCATTCTGGCGCGGAAGCAGAGAAACAACACGGCATGACGTGTTTATTTCATAAACGTATAAATAGAACCGGCCTAGAGTCCTTGCTGGTGGTCCAAGACGGTTCACCAAAGGGTACTGCGGTCAGAATCACAGGAACTTTGTCTTCAATAACTCAATTTTAAAATCTCACTAAAATACAGCATAATAATCCGAATTTATTGCAAAACAGTAGCATGACACAGTGATGATAATCGCCTGAGGAAAATGTTTTGCCCTGTCATTGCACCGACACAATGTCAATTATACTGTAATTTTTGAACACCTTGTTAGGTAATCATTCAAGTGAGATTCCTTTTTTAATTGCCATTTAATAATAATAATAATAATAATAATGGATACCCCGTGATAGGCCCCCTTGGGCCTCTTAGGGGATCATCTTTTAAATACCGACTTTAATCATGGCCTGCGCTGTGATGGATTTTGACTGTGGGAGGAAACGGGAGAACCCCGAGAAAACCCACGCGAACACGGAGAGAACCCATCAAAACTCTATCCACATAAGTATCCTCCGTCCGACCCGGGGATCGAACTCGGGACCTTAGAGGTGGAAGGCTGCGGCGCTAACCACTCCGCCACCGTGTCGCCCTTTTTAATTGCCATTTAAATATAATATAGAATAAAAACTAATGCCATTTTGAATTCTCAAAATGAATTGAGCTCTTACTCATACCAGTAAAGCTTTTACTTCTTCAATTTATATATTGGTCCAATTCTTGACAATTGCTTCATAATCGTTGTTCACTCGTGACAGATTATTAGATTCCACTGAAATTACTATGATACAGTTTCTTTAACAATCTGAAGCAGGATAATTCAGCTTTCTATCCTGAATGCATCAAAATCTAATAAATTTAATAAACTGTGCAATATGTGCAGTCCGATTCCTTCTATTGTTTCAGGCAGATTGGGTCAGATGGACACTGGAATGGGACATGAAATGAGATATGACCCGTTACCCTTAAAAAAGTAGTTTAACGGATAATTCCATTTTAATGGCTCTCCGGTCTGGGTCTGACGCCGTGGCGTACACATCAAAGGAGAAAGCGGTTGGGCATGCAATGCAAGTGCCTATATCCAACAGGTTTGTAGACATCCACAGTATACAACGCTAATATCCACATAATCACAATTCACTAACGGCAGGTGAATCTCTTGACCCACGTCACTACTTTGCTTGGAGATATCCACTAATCCACTCGGAGGATGCACTTGGACGACTTACTCGAGGCGATATCCAGTTAATGTCAGAGAGGCCAGGTCCTCTTTGGCAGATACCATGCTTGGACTCCAACTACTGGATCCAGCAACGTTACGGTTTTTACAGGCCACCCCTCTGCCATCCAACTATTTCCATCTCCGCTTAGATTCAACGCCCCGATATCAGAAATAGCTACCATCGCTTCCCAAACTTCCCTATCGCCCATTTTTATCTTGGCACACGCTCTGTTGGCAATAATGCAGCTTGTCGGAAAAGCGAGGAAAGTAGAGCCCGGTTCCCACGGAAGGCGAAATTACTACAGCCGACTTACAAAAATCACCTTATTATTTCTTTTTAAAAAATAACAACAACCGATTAGTACGTCGCGATGATGCTTACAGTGCTCCAGCTATCAATCCGTAAACATTGCAATGATCATCACTTATTAAGATGTCTACATAAAAATCACTGGTTTGGATTGTTTGTGACCCAATTGTGCAACATTCCGGATTGCGCCTTGGGAAACCGCCAGAATTTTTAGGCACTATTTCCTTGTTATTTCTATAGCTTCCTCGAAGAAAAACGAGGTCAACGAAGTCGGCATAATTGCAACACACCTATAACTGCAGCGTCCAACTAGTGTGCGTGCGCATACAGTAGAAGTCTATGCCCCTATTTTGTATATAGAAAAACAAGTAGAATGTGCGGGGTTATTTCTTGCTCCATGAAAGGGTTTCCAGCTCTGTCGCGCCTTCAAATCACCCGTCATTTATCCGGAGATAAAGATCTTGGCAGGCAGGGTTTAGGAATCCAAGTTCTCAGTTTCCAGCGTGTTGCGTCTTCTATTAGTTAGGAAGTGAGTAATACCATTTCTTATAGTCACTCAGCTTGGGCATTCCTTTCATCCACCATGGAGGCAAAAGATTAAAATAAACCTCGAAGGGAGGATGTGCCCGACTTAATTTTTTCTGCGCCAAAATAGCAGTGTTCCTGGCAGATTTTCTTACTTCACACAGTCCGTCACCGGTCATCTGCGTATTAGAACCAACGTCACTTTATTTTTAAAAGTCGCTCAAGGTCCTTCTCCCCGCACTGTTAAGACAGTCGCTCATCATTCAAACGCGAATCCTGATGAGCAACACGACACTCCTGATTGGTTGTAGATGGTGACGTCGATGTGCACTGGTATTCCTCTCTCTCTCTCACACACACACACACTTCCTCCCTCCAAACTTTCAAATGGTCACTCTCCACAGGACACACATCACATGGTTCCAAGGATCACTTGACGAAACAAAGGTTAAAATATCTCACCTACATTCCACGTCACGATTTTATAAACAAATAGAAACATGCAGAAATTGCGACAATCAGGCATCATAAGTGCAAGAAATTGCGTGTAAGGTTATTAGCTGCATCTTTGGCCACACATGAAAAAAAACAGCGTCCCTGAAGCAGCATCCGGCACTGAACTGCATGGTATGCGAATACCCACCCTTACAAAAAATGTGTACAAAATTAATCCAATCCAGCACCGAACCTGGCCCCAATCACACGGCCGGATTGAGACCCAACGAACGCCAAATAACCTGCAATTTTCTCAATAAAATGTTCCGATAGGAGACGGATCTTACCGGCAGATTTTCCGGCAGGAACGCAAGCAACCCAACCCAGCAGGTTGTTCGAACCTGCTACACCTCGTGGCTCTTCCTCAAACTAAGGACCCCCCTCTTAAAAATAGATCTTTAGCCCGTTTGCAACGTCTGTAGGGCCACGACGGCGCTCGTAACCCAATCTGCGCTCTCCCGCCCTATCCATATATGTAAATTGCTCTTTCTAGACCACCCTCTCTCTCCTCTTACCCCCATTTTTCCTCATGCACACCCTTAGGATCTAGGTTCATGCTCTCTACTGTCCTATATCTACAACTGTCACACATCAAAACGGTCAGAAATTTCTGAGGTGGTCAACCCTCCTGGGAAAATTTACATGGCCAAGTGCTGGAAGAGCAGTCATGCCGAAGAAACAAAGAGCTGGTGCGATTGGGTTCCGCTGGCACCGGGTGTGGGCTGGAAAGTGACCCGCTTGCCAGTGGAGGTTCTCAACAGCAAAAGGGGTGTGGTCCCCCCGCAGGCCATAATTAGATGGAGCATGGCCCTAGGATGGGCAATAAGCGCAAGACGTTCCCATTCACAAAAGCTTGCCTTGGTAACTTTAACCGTGTGGTGCAACGGAACCAAATTTTGGTTGCAAACCTTTGGTCCAGTGACACACCGAAGGTTGACACTCTGTTAGGTAGCATGTAAAAATAGTTGGCAGTGGGCGAGACCCCCCCGACACCAAACCACATCGACGATTTGGAGGAGTCGTGCCAGGCTACCAGTTTGTGATTGCACGTGAGAGAAGTCGGAACCGTGCACTATAGCCTTGCGCTCAGTCCAAAATGAGAGGGGGAAAGTCAGGTCCACGGACGAGTTTGTTTTGGCACATAATTTATAAGCTCTGGATTATCTTCAAGTCGCATCTTCTGGCAACAAAGGAAAAAAAAAAGTGGGAAGGACGGAATTTAGGGGTACTTCGTAGAAAAGAAGGCCATGCCCCCCTTCTTTCCCAGGCAGGGCATGATGACTCCAGTTTCATCTGGCAATAGATGCATAAAAATTGTGTTCTGCGCGTCAAGTCCAATATTTTTGGCAACCATCCCCGACTCTTTGCAGTAATGTTTCTTCTGCATCCTATTTTACCGCAACCGCACCTGCTTCGTCGAGCTTGCCAGGACTGTATATCCGATGTTACGCAATCTCTGCCATACATGTGTTTGCCATTCAATTCCCCGTCCTATCAAAGCAGTCAACGGTTAGATAATAAGACCTTATTAATTGCTTAGGACATGATAAACAAGGTCAGAGTTTCTTACCCACTACTGTAAGAGGCATTCGGATGGCCAACGTGTGCGAAACTTACCGGTTGAAAAAATTTAACCGTATTCCATGGAGATAAATAGTTAATTTAACCTAGTTTAGCAGTGCCACAAAATCAACCGCAAAAAAATTAGTTATAATACATGAGTTTTGTACTATATGCAGCAGAGTGCATGCCCGACACAATGTATACAAGGCTTATATTCTAAAATCCGTAAAATCATGGATGGAAAGAATCACTTACTGTGTACGCACCTGCAATTAGTCCAGCTGGAATTCCACAAAGAACGCAAAATATAACTTGGAAGTTATGACAGCCATGCTGTTGAAAAACACTATGCTTAATCGTTCTGTGGCATATAATTATGTTAAGTATTTTACAAAAAATTCCTTGAATAACTCGGCATTCTGCACAGTTGGCTTACTAAAAACGCACCAAATTACAATCAGTCACCTGGTGTATCTCACTGCGACACAAAGTACGCTTATTTATAGGAGACAGCGGGCGTTAAATAGGTGTTAATTACGGAAGTGAATCCAAACCTGGCGAAGAAAATGCGGGCATGCAGCACACTCTGCTCATCCACAATGCAGAATAATGGGATGGCAGTACTCCCAGCCATGCTGGCCGAGAAAAAAAAAAGAAGGGGAAGAGCTCATCCAATATATTACACGGGTCATCGCCTCATTTTAAGCAGATCGAGGGCAGCCCCGGGGCCAACACCCTCTGCGCCTCAAATAGTTCGTCCCCCAGCAGCCTCGCTTCCAATCGTTCAGCTGAGGCAACCCCACAGAGCTCGATATTCCTGAGAATCTATTTCGCACAATATATGCCAAAATGGAGGCCGAGAATTAATCCGAAACAGCTGCTCTCGGCCCACGCACCTGCTAGCACTATTATTTCTCTTGGCTGCCTATTTTCAACCGACACATGGAAAATGTCATGTTTACAAAGTCTAGCTACCAAAGGAGCAGTTATTTCCGCTTTATGATGGATGGTCGAGCTATCCTGTCATCTGGTAATACTTGATTTGCTAATCCCTTTCCGCGAATGTGGCCAAATGTGACGTGGCCAAGTTTTACTTATTAAATTATTTACGTCCTCCACTGTAATAAATCCAGCATGTTGGCCTAATTGGACCACCCCGTATATATAGGTCAGTCGGATGAAGCAAGCAATATTGTGATCTGAACATTAGGGAGTCAGCACAATTCTGGTATGCAGCGGCCCATGGACTGGTGGGTGGAGACCTCAAAGTGACATTGCTCTCCTCTTGCACCAGATTAGAAAACAGCAGCTGCCACCTACATCTTTCTGAACACCAGTCGTGTTCTGGGCGAGTTGGAGAGGATGGGTTTAAAAAAAAAAAAAAATGTTGGCCTATACACCTTGACATTAGCGCGACTTGGGAACAAGCACCCTTCGTCAGGTCGTGAATAATCCCAACCCACGTACGCACTTCCACTGGATATTTTTTTGTCGTTCCTGGACATTAAGCAGTCGTGGCGATGACTCAAGTCAACTGCAACGGTCCTTTTTGTCATCATTACGACGAGCTGCTGACGCAAGTGCAGTGCCGGACACTAGGTACAGCTGAGCACTGTCCTATGGTGCAGGCTACTCTCGGAATAGACAATTACGAGTCGCTATTACCAGATGCAAAGCTCATTCTAGAAACTTCTTCGTCCACAACGTGCAGGTACACTCGACACTTGTGGAGAGTTCTGTCAAGTTAGGAAGCTGAAATATATTTATAATTCCGCTTCAAATAATTTTACCTAGACCTACAATAACGCCAGGTGTAACCAACAAACATTCACTAAAAATTCAGGAATGTCCATCATGTCTAATGTTCAGAACCAATGTTCAGTGAGTGTCAAGTCTTCTTCACAGAAAAGAGCACATAGCCCCTGATGCAGGTTATCCTGCTCTACCTGATGGTAATAAAATCTAAATTTACATTTTCATTTACACTCTTATTATACAGAGTACTTTAGTTACAACACCTCATCTAACAAGGCAATTTATAACGCTACGCAAAACATAGAGCCAATGTGCAAAATAAATGCAAAATAAAATGATAAAGGTAAAAAAAAACACATTTCAAAGAAGGACATAAGAAATGAAGGTAAAAAAGTAGCACATAGAAACCAAGGAAAGTTTATTTTGTAATTGATATTCCAGAAAAACAGCATGCAAAATAAAGAAAAGAAAAAAGGGCATGGTAAAAATGCACACTAGGAAGCACAAGCAAGGACGGAGAAAGAAAAATAAACAGAAACCAAGTAAACCTCTTTTGCACATTTTGATTTCAATATTTACTGTTACATGCGACGTAACGTTATATATAATTTAACCAGTTCGTTGCAACTCCCTTGAAAAATACCTGGCACAATTTACAAGACTCAAAGACACTTGAAAAAATCCTAGGCATGCAAGCAAGGTCAGAGGGTTTGTAAGTTACAACTGTCCAACATGACTGATAACAAGACCCGAAAGCAGTGCATGACTATGCCTGCAGGGGTCACAAGGGCTGCGTCATGAGTATGGTTTTGGAAAGCCCTCCTTCCTATTTGGCACTAGCTCTTTTCAAGAAGAGAGCACCTCCTTCAGTACTAATAGTGGGCCATCTTATCCTTCCCCCTCAACTCTACCCACCCACTCTGCACACCACCCCCACCCTTCCGCTTTGTTCAGCTGCCCATCTAAAATTAGTCCAGTTGGGGGCCTCTGAAGCCATCTGATCCTCACCCCCACCCAACCACCCCCTTCCCCGTGATGTCACATCTTTGCTATGCACCAAACTCTCCGGAAGGCACTATTTTCAAAGACGAATAAATATAGGCTGCGGGGGGGAGGCAGGCAACGTGGGGGTTGGTGGGGAAGTGGGAGACTGTGTGGGTGGAGGAGTCAGGGGTAGCCTATGTGCAAAATTCTCTCCGACTTACACCAGTTCAAGCTTGCACTGGTAAACAGCTGTTTTATAACACGCTCCTCTGCTTCCTATTTTAAGGCAGCCATGTAGGTCATACAATGACTAAAGAATCAGAGACCCCAAATATCATGTATATTGGCTGCGCTTAACCCTTGAATTTAAACTTTTTTGCTTTAAAATTCATGGCTCATTCTTGTACCACATTTTACCTTGCCAATAAAATTAATTTTGCAAGGTCTGTCTTCGTGTCCAGTAAACCTTCATGGCAGCATCCAACATGCTTGTATATATCTTCTTGCAAGGCATGCAAATAATGCTAAAGACCGTACCTTTTTGAAAGGAGATGCCAGCAAGGGGCTTGGGCGTCGGGAAATAGCAATGGCAGAAGCAACTGTACTAGGTGCTTTGGATGGCTCCCAAGGTGATTTGCAGATGGGAAGAGTGCCCTCTACTTGCAACCTATGTGCAGTCCTGCTCTGAAAGAAATTGCCCACCGATGACTTCCTTTGATTTCTTGAAGCACACATAAACAAATCACTAACTTGCAAGACATGTACTACAACAGAACATACATTTATATTTAAGAACCACTTTGATATGCACCTTTAAAACCTTCCAATGTGCATAAATGGGTCAGGAGGCCAGCACACAACCAAATCCTAATGCAAAATGAACTTAAGGGCAATATCACACACTCCTTTATATACACCATTCACGTGCAGCTTATCTGATGACAGCTGCATTTGTGTCATGAGGACAGCAAAAAAGGTAGCCAAAAAAACTACTGTTTCACAATTCAATTACTTTGCCAGGACGTGTTGATAGGGTAACTGCGATTCACAAACTTTATTTCAAAACTATGGTCATCCACCTCCTTGGCACAGCGAATTATTTTCATACCTCAGGTGTGCGGACCACGACATCCTTGTCAACACATTTTTATCCGCACAAGCTGTTTCCCCTTTAGCAAGTGCTAGGGGAGCAGTTACATGTTCCAAGCAAGTTAATATCTATGTGAAGTTTCGTTGAACCTATGTCAAGCAATCCCTCCAATACATTTCAAAAACAGGTTCTTGAATTTAAGCACTGTTTCACTGCTTCATTTTAAAAAAAAAATTACAATTGCAACAAATCCTCAGGGCAACATACATCCCTAACATTAGACCATTCCAGTTAATACAGTCTAAATGACCAGCACAGATATATCATTTCCTCAGGTCAAGCATTTTAAGAGAAAAAAACACCAATCCCTCTAAAATAATACATTCAACTAATTTCATTTGTATCTAAGAAAGGCACAAGATAGTGCATGCAAAATGCAACTGCTAAAAATACATTTAAATGGTTGATTTAATGCTGCAAATCAAACCCGTTTTAAAAATTGTCACTTAAGAATGCGTATATAAAAAGAACCCATTTCATACACTGACAGTATCTTGCCAGTTCTGGTGGGGCCCATCACATTATTCAGTCCATTTCTAGTAGCCTACTCGTTAACTCAATGCTATACTTTTCAGTCCTGAAATAAACTGGTTGGCTGTCAAGATCCTTCTCATGAATCATAAGCTGAGATATAATGCACCCCTATTTTCACTCACCATGCAGGTCCTGTGCATGACTATGTCTCACATTCAGAAAATACTGAGGAAATAGCCACATACTAGTTACTAGTACAATGGTGGACACCAGTTTTCCAAAATCGTTAGGTTGAAGTTGGTTTTAGGTGGTTACAGATCACTTTCAAATTGCGTTGGGCAGGAAATGTGTTGCAATCTAGGCAGTTTGCCCCGTAGCTCCGAAGGTTGTACTTGTATCCATAATAATCTCGCCTCATTCATGCTCAACCTTTTCAGACTGACTTGTGAGATACAAAATGTACGGTGCATAGAAAGGTGCTATGTTGTTAGAACAAATGGAGGACTATTACATTTATTCATGAAATCTACACCCTTACAGGAGGTCATGAAATGCTTGACCTGCAGAGAGCTTATTAGAAGTTTTTCTTTGTACTAGTAAATTCTTTTAAACTTTTCATGTGCATGAATGTAAATGGCAACCTTGCAAAGTTGTTCATCAGCCCTATTATATTACTGCACTTTAATCAATAACTATAGGTACTAATGCGCCAATGTTAAACAGTGTTACATTTTACCTCATTTTCTCAAAAATGTATATTTTAAATTTCAATTTAATTTTATACACAAAATGTACACATCATGATATTTTTTAAGCCAAGAACCAGGACAGCCTATATGGCTGCTAAAAAATTGATTTTCAAAATCCATATTAGTGTACATTATTGGGCTAATCCACATGTAAGAGTATCACTTTAAAATTTTATTTACCCAGACTCCTTGGCTTCTGATGCAGTAATTTTGTACAAAAGAGTGTGTGATAGGATTGTAACACTTGTCAAATCCTATGTCAATCTAACCATGTGTACAGTAAACATATAAGTCATTTCATATTAACCCCAGAATGCACATCTGGATTATGTAACATTTTGCTTATTATACTGTCTTATATAACTATATGTTAACTTCTGGATTCAGAAGGATGATACCTTGGCAAAAAGGTATCTAGAATAACTTAGATGTGTCCAAAATCCATCTGGTTCATTCACTCCCTGGCTTACCCAATTCCCAAGTCGTACGGATTTCCTTCGGGTGTCCGCAACATGTGACCCTTCCTGTTAGGAATTGAGTTAGGAATGCCATAGTCCAGGGGTGTCCTAACCCCTGCTCGCGAGCCGCATTTGGCTCTTTGACATTACATCTGCAGCTCTCGGGTATATGCTGACTGGGCTTATTCCTTAATAAAACTGCTTTATTCATAAAAACGTATGTGTAATTCTGTAATATTTGTTCATGTCACATGGTTCTTCAGTGTCCAAAGTTTATCGCATTTGGCTCTTACGCTGAGGAAGTTTGCCACTCCCGTCATAGTCTACCAGCACCAAAAGGTCCTAATTCTCAAGCATTTCACACATTTCTCTTTCATTGGACATTTATTAGCATAGAATGACTTTGTTTCAGGTAGAAGAGAACTTCCCAACCATAAAGGCTGAACTGAGACAACAGTTTGCCTTTTCCCTATAATTTACATTTGGGACACATTTTAATTTGGTAAATTTAAAGCCTTACAATCCAAAAAAATCCATGTTTCCTAACACCAATCAATTTTATTTCATGGCAGTAACCAGGAAAATTGAACTTGAGACACAAGTGCACAAGTTACTACAGGAGTTACAAGAGGCTCAGGGAGCATGAGCTGCAGAAAGCATGCTTTGCTGCACTTCATCAAAGGTACAGTGGCAACAAATTGCTTTCGCCAACTTGCTACTTTTCTTCCTCCTCCTCCTCCCTATCATCTGGTATAGTATTTTTGTAACTGTTCACACTTCATCCAAAAGCATTGCCAGTGAGATACTGGTAAGAATAAGAACATGTTTGACTTTCATAACAGTAACTGACTACACTTGCATAAGTAAGGATCACTGCCCAGCTGCCACTACTTTATGTAGCTCAGGAGCTTTTGTTTATGTTCCTCAACTGCCACTTTCACAGACCAGGAATCCTCATGGGAAGGTCTCCATGTCAATTTATGATGCTAAGAAGTCTTCAATCATGAATTCTGGAAGCGGGATATCTGGGGTGGGGGAATCTCACCTTCAGGTGTTGCTTACATGTCACTGAAAACATTGTAGACTACTGTCGACCCTCTGTATCTACAGGGGGTTGGTTCCGGAACCTTCCAGGGATTCTCAAGTACATGGTGTAGTATACACATACAGTATAACCAACACAAATTCTCCCACATGCTTTAAATCATCTCTTGATCACTTAAAATACTCTACCTAAAACAATGTACATAAATAGTTGTTATACTGTATTGCAGTGCTAGGCATCTCACAAATTCAGGTTTTGCTTTTTGAAAATCAATTTTTTTTTTCCACCACAAATATATTCAATCATCAGTTGGTTGAATCCATGTGCAAACTCGTGGATAAGGAGGATCGACAGTACCTGATGGCACACTTAACCTATCAAGCCATGTGAGAAAGTGTGGAACTATGAAGGATCCCGGGAAATTCATGTCACTAGTCAGTTATCCAACCACAGAGCATTGGGCTGCAAGCCACTAGGGTTACTGGGCTTCCAGAGTTTACACAAAATATGACAATTAGAAAGTTACAATGACTACATGACGATATCACATTAGCACACTGGATATGTAAGACTAAAAGAACCAATTGCAATCAATGCAGGATTCAGAAAGATGCAATTTGGCCTCAGCCTCACTGCATCATCCACCCACATGTGACAAACCCATTTCCTAATGCAGCCAACAGTCAGAAGAAAATAATTTAAGCCAAGTGGCCATATGCACCCGTACACTGCTAGTCAGTCCCAGACCCCAGCCTAACGAGGACAAGTCTACATGTGGCCCTGTCAAGAAAAGTCATACGCTAATCTGTGAAAAAACAACATTCACCAAGGCAATTGAAGTGGCTTGTCACTTCATCATGGGAAATGGAACACCTTACTTGATCATGACAAATGCTTTTATTTCACAAATGATGGAGAATAAGATAACTTGACTCTTTAAAAAAATATTACTAACCTCCCAATCCCACGGACCACCAGCTGAAGATCTGTTCGCCAGAAAGTGTAACAGAGAGTCTATACCTATTTCATAACTCTCTTGGAAAATATCAGAATGTTTTTCTCTTTGTACATGTTCTGTAACGCACTCCTCACAGGTTAACTTGCAATGTATATTTTGCTGACATCTTCATATGCTATTCCTTCCACTGTTCTCCCCATTAGGAGGCCCTGAAATCAACCATTGATATCATTAATTATTATCACCACTGAAAATGGACACCAGTGTTGACATATGGAAGTAAACTCACTGAGTCTATTTTGATGGTAACACTAAAATTCTTCTCATCCAGAGCTGTAAGTAAGGCATGACATCCCCTGTAAGCTCCATTCACGACTTGAATCGGACGATCTGCAATAAAAGACCTGTTAGGATCACATGTGATGTCAACAAAACAATCAGCCAGCTGTACTAAATTTCAGCTGAGTACTTTACCAATTGCAGGTATGACTGTTTCCAAGTGACTTTGGTCCAGCTTCAGTTTGTGCCCTGTGTCTAGCATCACCACAACTGCTAAGTACTTGTCCAGCACTTCTTTAATGTATCCTTTTTGCTTGTAGTACTTATCACCTAGGCCCTTGGTTACCACTTTCACCACAATTCCCTAAAAGTAGAAAATTTATCAAGAATTGTCAAGCATACTATGTGGTAACAGATCTCACAAAGTGTCTCACATGACCTCTCACAAGAAAAGTTCATAAAGTGGTACTCTCATATTTTCTTCAAACTTGTAAACTTGAATATAAGGTTTAAAACATCGGATGAGGGGGTCAGATTTCAAAATTTTACCTGCACAATATGTATAGAGTGCGTTTCAAGTATTCGGACCCATTTAATTATCACAAATTTTTCCAAAAGTTGTTATTTTGGTGCACCTTTTTGCACTCCGAGTGAGGAACCCAATTATGTAGCACCTGCTATATTCAACTGCACCTGGGAATATTTGTGCTCCTCACTTGGAATGCAAAAAGGTACACAAAAGCTAACAACTTCAGGCAAAATTTGCAAAAACTAAAAGGACTTGAACTTCTGGAACATTGTATGTTCATTGACATTCTTCACATATCTGGAGTGTGAATTGTGTACATAATTTTGCTTTCTGTACATGGTAAACTTATGGATCTACACTCCATTAAATGAAAGAAAACGACCTGACGTTCAGCCCTGCCTCCCCCCGTCTCTTCCTTCCTCTCATGTCCCCAAATCGCCCTGCAAGCATACTACTGCACATGCTCAGAAAACACGGCTGGAGTTTAACAGACTTTACCTATGTAATTTTGTACTTTAAAAATTCACCTTATTTTATTTAATGGAATAAAGGCTTTCGATTTACTCTGAGGGAATTTCTTAAATCAATTAATATTTCATATGTATTCGCACACTATGTTTACACTGAAAAAATGCTGAGTTGCCAGGTCAGTGTCATTTTCTTCAAATATGTATTACACACTTCTGGTGTCAATCGTGACTGGCTACCCAATGCCAAAAAAACCCACGCAGGCCAAGACTTATGTTAGGCAAACTCTACCCTACACATTTTCTGTTGAATGTCACCCAATTTGTCAACCATTCAAGTGATAAAAGCAAAGTATAAATAAAGTCAGTGACAAGACCTTTGTGGCATGGTTTGGCAAAGTAATATTTACTACTGGGAAAAGACCAAAAAACTGACCCCTTTAACCTTTACCTTGAAGTGCTTCGGGCACGACCTTTCCGACTTAAGGTGAATGAACAGAATGACACTATCTCTCCATCTATTCTGCGTGTATTTTTAATTGTGAAGCATGAGAGTTCTTCCTTGCATAATAAATCAGAGATCATGAGGAGTGCCTTTTCTTCACATCAGAAGGATACTGTACAGTACATAGTGGGCCCCTCAAAAATATTTACTTCTTTCAGTGATTCATGTTATTACCTTATTTAAGGTTTTGAATGGGCACAATGCCCATACTACTACTACTCTCCAACACCTATGAGAGCAAAGGGCAATAAACAAAGGGTCCATACAGTTCCCATGCTAAATCTTCACGTTACTAGTATATCAGACTCAATGGGGACAGCAAAAATTCTAGGGAATATGAATCTATAGCTGGTCTAGGGAAGTTTGGTTTAAAAAAATTCATTTCCCTAGCTAATGGGTACCTTGAAAATTTTGGCCAAAAGTTCACATTATGTCCAATATGTTCTTTTAGGATTCCAAGAAAACTACGAGGGTCAGTCGGAGAGTAAATGATTACAATCGCAGTTTAGACTGGAAAACTGAGTCGTACAGTTTATTGGGAGAACAGTAACTTTACCAAATTCCAGAGAACTGAACGCGTATTGTTCCTAGTGCCTGTGAACCAAGTTCGGCCAAGTCATCTCACTTAGATTATACCCTTGAAGAAAGGCTTGGCACCCACCACAATCTCACAACTTTGTACGGCGGAGTAGAAAAGGCTTGGCGCACAGACAATATCTCACAGGTTTTTTCGGCAGACGACTTGGCGTGTTTTTTACGAGTGCGTTTTTGAGGGGGATTTATTATTCAGGACATTTAATTGTGTAATTTTTTTCTTAAATTATGTGCATTTGCTGTTCAGGTTTATCGAAATGGGTATCATTTAGGGCAGTGGTTCCCAACCTTTCTGAAGTCACATTCCCCTTTTATAATAGCCAAGTAACCTGCGACACTCCCCACACACACACACATTTGCATAAAAAATGCATTTTTATATGGTAAAAAAACAACAAATATTTTCATAACATAATTATTACCTAATATTGTAGGGACGATAGTCCCTATAAGTAAGATCCTCGTGCATAAACAACAATGAAAATTTTCCTTGTTGTTGTTGTTGTTGTTGTTCAGAGGACGTTTTTCTGTCAAGCATATCACAAAACCCGTTGCAAGTACAGCCTTCATATTTTGAACACGTATCCGGCCCGACGTGCTGCAGTGCCCGATCCCCTACACAAAAAACCCAAGGACGTAATAGAACCCCGAAATAAAATTATAAGTGAATAATTCATTATGAGCAGCAATGCGTGCAACTGGAATCCACGTGTGGCAATAGTCACACATGATTTAGAATATTATTTTGTGTAAATATCATCTCTACACTTTATGCGGAATTACGTACGCTAACTGCTTAAATAAATATATGCTTTAACTTATTTTCATTACATTATTATTAAATAAACATTCCATTCATTCAACTTGTTATATATTTCATTCAGTTTCCACGGTATCGTCCTTAGGCGTCAACAGTTGAGTGACTCGATTATGACTGTTGTTGCCAAATATTATTGAATTTGTTTTAGATACGATAGGCGTATTCGGCAATTCAGATTTTTCTGAGATGCGTCACGTGATATCTGAGTTGTTAGCCCTGCCCCTCAGAAGATTATTGCCGAACGGCCGAACAGAGAGACCCCCCTACCCGCCTGTGCTGCATCCCAGTGATATGCCAATGTTCGGGTATTTCGGTGCCGTGTTTCGGACGCTTGCGGGTAATGGTGCGGGTAAAATGAAAATGCGGGTAAAATCGGGTATTTTCAGGTCCTCTCGCGGGGTTTTGGGGCATTTTGCATTGGCAACACTGCTGCATCCATAACAATAATTTGTTTGTTAATTGTTTCTCAGCAAGTAAGTCAGGTCAGGAGTACACTAAGTTCCTGAGCTTGGGAAGTCAGGTAGGGCGCATGCGCACTTACTTCAGGGGGCGTGGCACCTGATTTGCCGAACATCCAAACTGCCCAGGAAGTCAGATTTCTGAATTGCCGAATACGCCTAATAACTCTATCATGTTCGTATGAATTCCATTCGATCTTCGTGTCATCAGTCCTCCTGCACCCTTCACTGAACTACTTAAACTATCTTGATTTTGGTAAGTTAATGCATTTGTAATTCACGCAGGCTTCGTAAACCCCTGCGGTTCGTCCTTGCCGGTATACGTAGCCCAACCAGTATAAGACTTTGTTGTTGCCCTCTTTCTCCTCCCGCTGATTCGAACGACAACCACTTACCACATAGGCATATGACCCCCGTATGATATAATTATGACTTTAGTGTTATTCTCACTCCCAATAACCGATTTTCTTCCCTTTCTCTCACCATCATGTACCAGGATGGTGAGAGAGGCCATGATCTTATTTCTTGTCCCTGCAAGTATTTTGAGGAGACTTGTGTCCACATGGGAAAGTGATTGAGTGAGCATGGGTATAGGACCCGAACAACGCGACCACCTCCACGTGGTGGGTCCTGGGTACAGCCGGGTAGGGAATAATCACTTCTAACCACCTCATACATTTGAGAACTTAGACAGATGTCATGAAGAAGGGACTTGTGATAATGAAATTTGGTCGGAAAGAAATTAACCAAGCAACCAACTATAAGCAGCCATCTTTCACAAGATAAAACTAATAGTCAGAAATCATCTCTCTCCTCTCAACTGTGTACGAACCTTAACCCCTTCCAAAAAAATCTTTCAGACGCCCAAGAGGTAAGGATCCGCTCCTCTCTCTGTACCAGGACAATTATTCCCACCATGCCTTTTCTAGGTCCAGAACTTACATGACAAAAGTCGTTGAGACTCTCAACACTTCCTGACAATCCTGCCTGCCACCTCAACATCTCCATAAACTCTATCTCCACTCTCCTCTCAACTGTG
>JYFJ02003887.1:0-36858 GCA_000934665.2 Catajapyx aquilonaris
AACGGGTGAGGGTGGGGGGGGGGTGTGGATGTGATTGGCATCCTCACTGGCAATAAGTCCGAAGAGATTGAAAATGTGGTGGGCACTGTAGGCCGCAGGCCTAGAAAAGAGCGAGCGAAGCGAGCGGTTTTCTAGGCCAGCGCCCTAGGAAAATACGAGCGGAGCGAGGGTTTTCCTAGTGTTAGTTTAAAAACATATTCAGGTTCAACGGCATTACTTCAAGCCTGTTTCGTAATGAATTGCAAAATATGGGATTAGAGCAACAGATGGCTTTAACAGACTCTGTATGTAGTAAAATATTGCCCCATACAAAGTAACCTAGAATTTTTTAGTATGGTACAGGTCGAGGATATTTCACTGATGGATCAGCACAATCATAGCAATAAAAATAGGTATAACCTGGCAACCACACTGGATACCCCTTTATGGGAATTAAGCTGTGATGTCGATCAATAAAAATGTGGACTTTTCATAATTAATGAGTTACTTGGGTATCATCAATATTATTAGTAGAGTGCAAAACATACTCCCAAGCAATGATTTTGAAGGGGAAAACATCCCAGAATTGCTTATTTACGAATTGACACCAATGCACAACCCGATCAGCCGATTCGTTGTTTTGTGTGGTTCTACAAGGCCACCTGCATCTTAAGGTAAAAACTACCCATATCAACAATCAGTCCGCACGGAATTCCCTTCCTTATTCCGGCCATAATTCCCCCCCGCCAAAACCCGCTCCACTTACTCCCTCCAGTAGAGCACAACGGACACGATCAGCTTGAGCACCTCAGTCAGCAGCACCACAGTCACCGTGTTGTACCCGTAGCTGTTGTTGCCATTCTGTGATGCCGTCACCAACAACCCTGCAAAAGAAAAACAATCCAATTATTTCGCTTGACAGGCAGACGATCCCAAACCTTGACCCCAATGAGCTCATACTACCTTGGTTGATGAAGAGGGCCATGTAGGCCACGAATATCGCGAAGCTGACCCGGGTCGGGAACAGCTCGCCCATCTTCATGCCCACCATCTTCTTAGGCCAGATATCCAGGTTACATGGGCTCTTTTTTTTTTCCGGAGAGAGACAGAGAGAGAACGATTAGGAAAGCAGAAGAAGAGATTAAAAATTTCGTCTGCTACGTGGCTGCCATCTTGAAAACAATGTTGCCAGATTCAGAAGGGGTTGGGTCCAAGGGGGGCGGATTTTCTTATCAATTATTTTTATCACTAATTTATCGCACTTACTATGTTTGCTAAGATAAGGGACTATTTTTAAGACGGAATTGTAGGCTACAGAAAAATATGGCAACACTTGACATTATTTGGGGAGGGAAATATCAATATTTGTATGATTGACCATTGATTCAGTTAAAACAAATTACCGCATAATACCCCCAATTAATTATCATAGCTGATGAGCCAACAAAATTGTCCGCTGCTAATCGCTTAAGATCATACCTGCATCCTGTCGGAAAAGTGAATGGTATCTCTCACTGTTGAAATGTACGCCCTTTTTCTGCCAACTGTTTGCCCACCTGTCACATTAACATTCGCAACAAGTCATGCCATTGTAAAGTACACACAGGATTTGCAGGTGTTTCTTTTCATGGCTGACAGTTCATGTGTTGTAAAAGGTGCAGGTACCTGAAAGATGATTGTTGAAGCTATGCGAATAAATATGAAAAAAAAAAAGAATGCTGAATCAGTTTTGAAGTGTTTATTACAAAATAAATCTGTCAGGCCTGGACTCATGAGTTCCGCTATTGGCCTATCTACAACAATGCTAAATGGAAACGAGAGGAAGGGATGATTTTTAACAGTACCGTAGAAAAAGGAAATGTATGGCCCTAGTTATTTATGGCGCTGGTTTACCTAGCAGCACACACGTGATAATTAGTGCTTTTTACAATGTTTTAAGCACTCGTTGCAACATAGGCTACGAATGTTGGGAGTCGAGGGTAACATTCATCTGCGTTATGGAAGCAAGAAAGGGGACAATCGCCTCAAGGAAATCTCTTGCGGCATTGTAATCGAACACGAGGGTAAGAAACGATGTGGGAGAAAAACACTTGCGTAGTTTGCTGCTTCATCAATAAATTCTGACGCATAGTCAATAAATATACAGCCATAATATCTACATCAAGGTTATATATGTACAAAATCAGCAAAGTTTCCAAAATAATGGCAAAATAAATTTTCAAGTTGTTGTAAGACTCAGATCTCCCAACCAGAAATAACAGTAATAAACTTGTGTAAGGTCTTCAAATAAAAGCCAGGAACAAATTACCAGCCCCCATCAAAAACTGAGTACGTATACATGAAAGCAATGATTTAATTAAATATGACTCGTCTCAACATTTACTTTCAATCTGCACCTGTATTTACTCTCTCTCTTCTCTTGCAAATACCTTCCTCAGTATGGACCTGTATCATTCAGGACTGTTCAGAAGACGCAAAATCTGCTGCTTCACTATTTTTGTGGCTTCCCTCGCTTCAGGTATCAAAAATCTGGAGGACAAACAGCACTATTGTCATAATCAGGAAGGCAAAATTGGGCGCCAGTGGCTGAAATGTAATCAGCTTGCACATCAAATAGATGGCACTAATATTAAAATTTGCTCAGTGCTGAAATCATGATTGCTGCATGCCAAATTGTAGCACATATAAAGTCAACTGACCTGTCCATGTCCGAAATAACAAGGCTGTCGCCGTCAGAGGTCCCGTACTTGAAAGTAATGAGCTCTGGGTGCTTTTTCTTGGAGGTTATCTTCACCACGGAGGAAAGTGGCCTCCTCACTGTCACCTGGGCTGTATCTCGACGCTGAGACAGTTCACGAAGCATGTACACATGCAGCTCTGTCACTATGAGGTATCTGAGGATGGGTAAAACATTTTTCACATCATTATACAGCATGTCGCACATACAATGTCTCCGTACAGAATGCAAAGGAAGCCTGCGCTCCAGGTATGATATCATGGGGCCTAAGATGAGACTGGCAAGCCAATGGTAATAAATCTGATATCAGCAAGTTCATTATTTCATATGCGTATAGGTTTCGGTGCAAATCGTTAAAGAGCTCAATACTGACCCTGCATACATGTCACCGTTCTCCTTGACCTCATGGCAACCAAATGATGCTACCACTTCAGGCTTCCTCAACCAGGTCTGCACTGAGACGATCTCTGGGGTGTCATCTTCTTCGGCCACCTGGGCATGACCCACATCTGCTGGAGGAGGGAGAAAAATATTACGCAATAATTAATAAACAAATGCCAGCAATTATACACCATGATGATGACCCCTAAAATTATCTGCCAACCTGCATCATTGTCCTCCGAGATGGTAAAAACTGGTGCCAGGTTCCTGTAGCGCTTTCCCACTTTATCTGCACTGCTCACGTGCCTGGTCGCACCGTTCCCACCATTGGGGTTCACAATATACTCAATCAGACGCTCCTTCATCTCTGCAGATTTTGTTTTCACAGCATTCCTGAGAGAAAGGCAACTATCATTAACCTTTTTTTCTGCAAGAGTACTTGCTAATACTGTAACTATAACAAAAACACAATAGATTAAGAGCACCACGCCATTGAGAGCAACATACATATTCCAAATTTGTCAATTGAAAATGCCGCAAACGACTTCCAAATTCTTGCAGATATGATGTCCAGGTGTCAGGAATCATGCAACACATCAGGTACATTAAAAAGTGATATGTCACTGACGCCAGAACTCACCCGATAATCCCAAGAAGGTCTGGGGAAGGGTTGGCATTGCTGGTGAGAACAGACCGGTTGGGACTTCCTTTGGCTGCAGACTTGATCCCATTTGGCGACAGGAGGGAGATGGACGAGGAGGAGGCAGATCTGGTTGCCCCTCCGGCCGATCTGCTTCCTCCGCCATCATAACTGTTCCTCCGACCACACACCAGGCACTGCCTTGGGTTGTGGTCCAGCAGCCCAAGCTCAACATCGTCTCCCAAGAAATGATGTATAGCTGCGAAGCAAAGAAACTGTCATGCAGCTCAGGAGCAATGGCAGTAAAAATGCTCACCTTCATATCCTCCTTTGACAATGCTGACGTACGCTACATGCTTCTGCAGGAAGGAGGCTACGACCATGTGCACGTACTGGTCCTCCTCCTCCCGACCCGACCCTAAGAAGCACAGGTGCTCTCCTCCAGCTACCGAGTTGGATTCAATTGCTTGCCGCTGACCTGAAAGAAGACCCTGGACTGCTGTTGCAAATGCTTGCAGCTCTTGCAGCATCTGTGAAAAACGTAAAAATTACAGTAGTCACTTAAGCGTTACTTTTACTACCAGAACACACATTACAACCAACTTTTTGACAATACAGCACAAAAGTGGTCATTTGAACTGAGTACAATACTTTTTTTTGTTATTCCATAATGACCATCTGCCTTGGAAAGGCACGACTTGAACCCAGTAGTAATTATCATCTAATTGGAAGGGAAGTAAAATTTATAAGAAATATCAATAAAATGCACAACTAACCAAATTACAATCCAGATGGAATGCTGTGGGCAAGTGCCCAGCATTATACTGCTCTGCGGGCCTGCAGTCGACAAGAAAGAAACGCACAGCATCGGCTCGATCCATATCGTGAAGGGCTGGGTCCACGCTCATAACCAGTTCCTCTGCAGTCACTGGGAGGCACAGGGCCTGAGATGCATTCATAATGGCCTCCCCATCAGACATGCAGGGTGGGATAGGCGCAGATGACCTGCCCTCACCGTCTCGCCAGGGAAACAGAAGGATGAATTCCTGGAACAAATTAGAACCAACTTAGTGCCTTAGTCCATTGGTGCCAAATAATACAAACACTGCATTGTACTGGACGACTACGGTAGATGTCTTCACAAAAGGTATTCTTCATGATGTAAATACCATGTGGTCATTGTAATTGCATGTAATTATCATTCATTCAGACTTTTTCCTATGCCAATGTGACACGAAGGAAGGGAATATTCCGGAGGGCAAAAAGTACTCGAGCTCACATATACGTAGAAGAACTGTGCCAAGAAACATCCCTCTGAGCCATGCCATTCAAATAACAATAAGTCAATTCATAGCCCGTCTATCATGCAGAAGGGCCTGCAAACAGCTGAATTATTCAAGAGGCTTCACAATTCTCGAGCAACCTTGAATTTATTAATACCCTGGAACCTCCTCACTTCATAAACACCACACAAAATTAAACTTTGAAGAATCATCTCCAAAAGCATAAAAATTTCATTGCTCAATATTCAAGTGAAAATTGTCATGCGTCTACTTAGTCGAAGTTTAATATCACAGAGGTTAAGTTACCACATCCACTATAGGCAAGTGCTTAGGGTGGAACATTTTGCGAGATGGGAAAGTAAACAAATGAAATTCCATCTGCGATCTGGTCAATTCTTTACCCCATCCACGCGATTGTGTGAAACTTGCCTGCACAAGTATCCTACAACATGCACAGTGGCTATTTAACAGCATATAAAATTCCTATAGTAATTCTGAATATTATCAACAAACCTTCCTGAATGATCCAGGTGTCTTAACTGAATAGTATTGTGCCAATGCACAGAAGTCAGCCACATCCTCATCATCCAGATGGCAGGGCATCGACATAATCTCTGCGACTATCTTCTCCTTACTCTCCTCTTTCATCTCCATCACTTGCTCTCTGCAATAGTAACAAGTCATCTCTTACGCTCCCAAGACAGAACTGGAGCAACTTACTTGGCATTGACTAGCATGACGAGGCCAAGGAAGAATACAAAGTAAGGGTCTGCCTGCTGGAAGTACATGTCCCACATGCTCAGGGTCACTGGAAGTGTGCAGACTGCTGAGAACAAGCTCTGGAACTGGATGTTGTACATACTCATTAGACATGAACCCCGTTGGCGTAATTCTTCACCCAGACATACTTACCCAACTCATTCCATACATATCAGGAGTGATCTTGCGAGTGTCTAAAAATGCACAGAGTTCTGGGTCGTGGTACAGCAGAAGAAGGCGGAACACATGGAATGGAGTTCCACTGGGATGGCATTCCCTGTATTGCAAAGAAATCCATGAAAATGTATTTAATTTATTGATCACTTTGTAGACCTCATTTCGCTATATTTTTTGCAGCAAATTACTTTTTAATGGAGCTGATATTTATATCACATGATTAGAATATCTTGCTGAGCCGTGCAAAACACAGCACAAAGTCAGTGTATAATGATTATGCTGATAACTAGTAAGCATACGAAGGATTTGCCTTTATCGGCCAATGCAAGCAGAGTTTAGAGATCAACCATAACCTTACATCCTTATCACTGAAAAACCCTCCTTTTTGCCACATGTGTGATACAGTATATTGAAACTTACTATCAGTAGTACCTTACATCCCTCCTACCTCATTAAAAAAAATCATTTATCAAAATGTGCAAAGTCCATGTGTGTTAACTCCAAATTCAACAAAATTATTTACACATGACATCAAATAGAAAACATATGGCTACAAGTCACTAACATTTTTTTTCTTTTCTTACATGTGTGATGATAAAAATCATTATTCACCCACCTGGGAACATACTGCTCGTCTATGGCCTCGAAGCAATTGTACAGGTCAGACCTGGGTAACTTCAGGGAGATGAGCGGTGCGAGCAGTTCAAGCCATCCATTGCCCCTCTCGTACTTGATGCTGTGCGTCTTGCAGTAAAACGTTAGGACAGACTCCAGGTCGGAAATTATGGACACCTTGTCCTCCTCTTCATTGCCAAGCTTATCTGATGAGCCAAAACAAAAACAATGTTACTAATAATGTAAAATGATACCCAAAGCAATGTGTACAGTCACAGATAAGTGTGAGTCAAAGTGCAAGTGGGATTCCAATTACATCAGAGTTGCGCAATCAAATAATCTGTACTCTGGCCATTCCATCCACCATCATCTCTGAGGTTGATAACCTTCACATGGAAGAATAACATCTGCATAAGACATATGATTCATGATATTGAGGGTAATAAGCGCATGTCAGTGAAAATATAGGACCTTGGGGCATGAATGGCAGTCAACCTTCACCCAATCATTTCTCCCTTCAATTTTCATTAAAAAATTAACAAGCTTTTCTTCGTTAAACTGACCTAAAGCAAATGTAACACCACGATTGGCTCCGATGCTAAAATGAAACCGTTTCAAAACATGTGACCGATGGCACACCAACCTTACATTTGCAAGCAGTCCACAGCTGGAAGTTATTTCAACTACAATAAGATCCTCAACTACATCACAGCCACCTAATGTTGCAATTAGATTCCAATTTCAATACAATTACCCCTGATTTTCTCAAGTAAAATGCATATGCAGGTAAAGTCGCTTTGGAATTTCACTTCACTGGACATTCTGATTAATGTAAACGCAAGGGGGTAGTCACTTCGAAGAGCCGGTGTACACCCTCACTGGTGAGCCGAGGTGAGCCGAGGAGAGCCGCAGAGCCAACTACGTCACAACCGGCTGGGTGGGGACAAAGGTTGAACTTGGGTTGAACGGGTTGAACGTGGGTTGAACAAAGGTTTGGACAAGGGACAGAGGCAAGGGCAAGGCCAGGCTGAATTAGCTTGGAATTAGCCACATGTGTCACACTTGGTGTCACATATGTGCTTGCTTCCTGCCCCAATCCGGCCCGTTTATGGAGCTCGGCTGTGGGC
This sequence comes from Catajapyx aquilonaris, assembly GCA_000934665.2. Lineage (NCBI taxonomy): Eukaryota > Metazoa > Arthropoda > Diplura > Dicellurata > Japygidae > Catajapyx > Catajapyx aquilonaris. The sequence continues at coordinate 7,699 of JYFJ02003887.1, forward strand.
GGGGACTTTCCCTACAAAATGCGCATTTGCTCCTCATCATATGACGTAATTATATGACGTAGTTTTTCTTCGGCTCTCTGCGGCTCTCCTCGGCTCTCTGCGGCATCGGTGAGCCCATAAGACCGTGGGTGAGCCTGCTGGTGAGCCGGGGTAGAGCCGCGGAGAGCCGCAACTCAAGAGAGCCGGTGTACACTTTTTTGAGGAGTGACTACCCCCTTCTGTAAACGTCTATGGACTCATCACATGCTAAAACGTAATGCGATTTAGCCCTCCACATGCCCGAACTCACCGACAAACTGCTGGCAATCCTCCCGCAACAGGGCCTGCTCCGGTAGATCAAAAATCTCAGTAAAAGACTGCAGCTTGTTTGCCTTGTCGTTGACCCCCAGGCAGGCCTGCCAGGACTCCGACCTGAGCCCCTCGGGCAGGTGCTTCCCCTTGCAGATCCCATAAATGGTGCTGGCCGTACACTCCTCAGCCAGGGCCGACTCCAGCTCTAACATCCTACGTGGGGAGGACGGGGAAGAAAAAAAAGGTGGCTGGAAATCATATGGCAATGGAACAAAAATGGTCATCATCCGAATTAATCCTTGTTTGGTGCCCTTATTGTTGCGAAACCCCCATCGTCTGCTTCCAAACATGCCCAGCCCCAGCTGGTAGGAATAAGGGGTTTAAGAAGAAGAAGAAGGAGCTCACCAAGTGCCGTCGTCTTCCTCGAGCGCCATCTTGCCATTTTTGACGTGTACACGACCCACTGTTGCCAGATCATTGCACACACACAAAAAAGAAATGGAACACTGATATTAGAATATTTTTAAAAAAAATTCAATATTTCGATCCTTGACCTTCCCGGGTTAAACGGAGGTCAAGTGCTGACCCGGCACGTGACGTATAGGTGTCGCCTGCTTCGGGGGATTTCGGAAGATGCTGCTGAAGATGGCGGCTGCGTTGACGGCAGCGGGCGGTGGCACCGGCGTGTCCGCCTCCTCGCTGATGGGCAGGGGCATTGGAGGGGCAGGGTCGCCCGGGGGAGGGTCCGGGGCAGGGTGGTCCAAGTGGCAGATCGCGGCCGCCGTGTGTGTCCCGGTGGCAGTGGGCAGTCTGGGATACTGGTACTACAAGAAGGGACACAGGTGCCTCTTCCCAAAGGCAGACGGTGGGAAGCCAGAGGCTGGAGACGCGCCCTCGTTCGACGAAGGGACGGACCAGGGGCGGAACCAGGGGGAGGAGGAGGAGGAGGAAGAACGGGAAGAAGAGGCACAGGTTTGGTCCTACACTAAAACGACTTAACCCGCACTAGACCGACCTAACCTACACTAAACCTACCTAACCCGCACTAGACCGACCTAACCTACACTAAACCTACCTAACCCGCACTAGACCGACCTAACCTACACTAAACCTACCTAACCCACACTAGACCGACCTAATCTACACTAAACCTACCGAACCCACACTTAACCGTTAACCCACACTTATTTATTGGCATGCGTTGGACATACCGAATGAGTTACACCATGGTTTTTGTTGCAGGATCCGATCACTAGGGCGCAGAATGCAAAGAACAAAGGGAACAAGTACTTCAAGGGTGGGAAGTACGCGGCTGCCATCAAATGTTACGATAATGCAATCAACCTTTGTCCGAAAGATAACACGATGGATCTGTCCACTTTCTACCAGAACCGGGCTGCTGCGTATGAACAGATGGTGAGTCTCGCTGTCGTCCAAGCGTGCCTGAAATTAATTTTCCTAATGTGCACAGGGCAAGTATGAGGAGGTGAAGGATGATTGCACCCAAGCCCTGGACCTCAACCCGAGGTACATGAAGGCTCTGTTCCGCCGCGCAAAGGCTTTAGAGCAACTACGTGAACTGTCTGGATCGCTGGAGGACATAACTGCAGTGTGCATCCTGGATGGGTTCCAGAACCAGGCCTACCTCATGATGGCGGACCGGGTGCTGAAGGACCTGGGTCGGTCCAAAGCCAAGGAGGAGCTGGCCAAGAAGGAGCCGGCTATGCCTGCGAGGCACTTTGTCCGCACCTACTTCTCCTCTTTCTCAACCGGGCCTCTGCGCATGGCAGCCCTGGAGGCACAAGGTGACGGTGCAGGCGAGGGGCTAACTGGTGGTCTAGCAGAGGCTAAGAGGGCACTGCGGCAGGAGAGGTATGAGGAAGTGGTACCATGCTGCACACGGGAAGTGGAGCAGGGTGGATCAGGCCTGGGGGAGGCATTGCTGCTGAGAGGCACATTCTACCTGCTGCGGGGAGAACATACCAAGGGTCTGAAGGACATGGAGAGCATCATCGAGTCAGATAGTCCAGTCATGACTAATGAGGTGAGGGCCACGTATTAATTCACGGATATGTTTTTTCCTCAATTTGTGTCGATAGAACTGGCCCCAAATGTCTCCTTACAGGGGCGCAAAGACAACATATGATGTCCGTCAATTAACATTTCTCTCTCGTAATCAGATTAAAGTGAATGCCTTGGTGAAGAGGGCATCGCTGTATATCCAGTTGGAGGACCCCGAGCGATGCTTGGCGGACTTCAACCATGCAGCGGAGATGAGTCCGGATAATCCAGACATCTATCACCACAGGGGCCAGGTGTACCTCCTCCTAGATCAGCTGGACAAAGCCCATGAAGACCTGGAGACAGCGGCTAGGCTGAACCCAGACTTCAAGTTGGCCCAGGTCCAGAAGATCTACACGAGCTACAGGCAAGCCTTGGCTGCCAGGGATGGCCCAGGGGTGTCCGCAGTGTGCGGGCAGTTTGAGAACTTCATAAAGGAGAACCCTAATTGCAGTGAGGGATACAGTCTTTATGCGCAGATGCAGACGGACCAGCAAAACTTTCAGGAAGCAGACAAGCTCTACCAGAAAGCCATTAAGACTGATCCTGGAAATGCAACGTTAATAGTGCACAGAGGTACGTGTGATTGGCATCGGTTATGTGCTGCGAACGAGACATTCCATCCGCAACGGATGGAAAAAATTAGCTACATTTTTCCTTATTACAATAACAATGCAGGCTTCCTTATCATCTTGCTGCATTTTGCAAAGTGATGTACGTATTTTTTACATTCTCTATTTATCTACTTGCCTACAGCCATGTTGAAACTTCAGATGATGCAAGATGTAGAGGAAGTGAAGAGCTTAGTCAACGAGGCCATCAAGGTGGATGACCGGTCGGAATTTGCCTATGAGACTCTCGGTACAATCGAGGTGCAACAGTGAGTACCTTTAATCACTTCTGCAACACTTGTTGGTTTCATTTAGGCAAGTGATCTAATGGAATTCTTAATCCCAGGGGCCACCTAAAGGAGGCTGTGCAGCTGTTTGAGAAGGCAATCCGACTGGCCAAGACCGAGGTGGAGATGGCTCACCTGCTTTCCTTGAGGGATGCTGCAAAGGCGCAGATAAAGGTTGCGAAAAATCTGGATATCAAGACAATGGACGTTAACCAATGAGCGTGCATTCGAGGCGAGCAATTTTTTGTAGGAAGTCACTCGTTGCACTTTGTTATTCCCGTAACCGGAAGTAATGAAGTCTGTTGCCTGTTGTTTTCATTTTTTTTTCCGTTGTTGTTGTTGTTAAAATCGCTATTTTTTTGTAGCCACAATTGCATGTACTTTCAATCATGAGTGAAATTATTAGTCTCTGGTGGTGTTTAGCCACTGCTTCCACTGCCAGGGTCACATTTTTATACTCTACATTTGTGCAGGGATGGTACGCAGTAAAATTAATCTCAATTTTCTTTTGCAACGATCACTGTAGTTCTCGCAGAAGGACCCGTGGCATGTGGGTAGCAATTCAGAGAGACAAAGTTAACATGGCAATCAATCTACTTTCAATTTGGAAACCCAAAGGAAAAGCATAATATCAGTTGCGATGTTCACATTCTCTCTGTCAATTATTACCTCTGAACCACAGGTGCTGATGCAAGAACTTTAATTGGGTAATGTCCTCATAAGCATGCCTGTCGGGCACAAATTGTTTACTGAATGATATGGATGAACTTTATTGTGCACCACCCCACACCGGTCAGTGCATTGCTTTTTTTACTTATGCAATCGCAACAGGCTTCAAGTGTCAAATTCTGCATTGTAAAATGAACGCCCCACCACCTCTCGTTGAATTGTATAATACCTTACATATGCAGGGCTAGAAACTTAAAAACAAAATATATATATATGCAGGTAGATGAACAGATGTCCACTTTAGGTGCTCAACCGTGAAGGTTTGTGACTGATTCCATTTTATAATATACCAATGCGGAGAAGAAAAGACTAGTCTTAATTGAGTGATAAGCAGACCTGAAACACGAAATGTAACAAGGTTGTGCTGGGTATCTCGCCTCCGAGTCGTGGCAAAATAAATAAATAAAAAGTGTCAAGAGTCCAATAGACCTTTCAAATCAATTTCATTGCTAGGGACAAATTACTTCCATACAGGATATCTAACAGAACAAGCGGAGGGAGTGAGTACCAAGGTTCAAACCTGGTACCCAACAATGTGCCGCTTCCCGATGCACTCGCCAATGAAGAACCAGCAGACGACCTCCACGCCAACCAGGGTGTTCAGCCAAGCCTCCTGAACAGATCGTTGGAATGTCACGTTAGTAATTGGCAATATCACAAATCCTGAATGAACTAGTACAGGTATGATTGCGTGTTCTGCACAGGATTTGAACTACAAAAGTGCGCATTATTTGGCTCCAATCACCATTGTACCTGCACTACTGAGCATTACAAGGTCTTTTTTGTACATGCGAAGCTAGTGATTTTACCTTGACGGTCAGCTGCTTCCACCTCTTGGCACGCATCCCACCCATGAGCCTCCCAATCCCACGAGCGATCTCTGGGATGTCCGCTGGGGTCGGAGGAGTCAGCTCCACACGGGCATACTTTGCAAACGTCTGCAACTTTGGACGAGCCAATTTCATCAGGTCTGGAATTAAATAGTGCTTTATACTCTTTATGCGGATATTAACAAGCAATAAATGATAATGTAAATTATTCGTTCAAATGACAGCGAGCCCCCACAAGGGATTCAGTTGCATGTAAATCCAGGGCAGGTTCAACCCCTGCAACATTTAGAGCCATCAATTGTTCTGATTATTTTTGGAACACTTTCAATATTAGACCAGTAGTTATGAAACAAGTTATCCCTTTTATTTCCCCCCCCCCTCCTTCCCCAGATGACCGTGGCTACCTCCCCATTCCCCACCAGCCCACCCGGACCCTTCCTTCAATCCACCTGGACCATCCCCACAGGAAGGGAGGCAGAGAGGAGGCTGAAAAGGGGCCGAAAACTGAGCTTACTTTGGACCATCGGCTGCACGGAACTCGCCATTTTGACCAGCAGGAGGAGGGATCGACGTTGCCAGATTTGCTCTACTCCACTGCGGATCGATCAACTGGCAACAATGGAAAAGCGTGCCATCTGGCGTTCGAAATCAACACTACTTGATACTGTATTTTTGGCACCGTATCTATGGCTCATTATAATAAAAAAATAAAAAAAATGAAATAAAAAAAACACTAATGGTTGAATTATGTAATTTCACAAGAGGTTCTGTAGGCGTGCTGTCATTTGTACTACTGCAGTTTCCATACTTTGGGGGTTTATTCAAAGTGTACACAGACAGAAGCTTATGGAGCTGCAGAAATGTTGGCGTAGCTGGATGATCCTTTGATCCCGCTGCCAGCCTGACTATCCCAAAGAACCTCTGAAACAGAACAGTTAATTATGCTCACGGCTATGGATAGCACTCAATTGCTGGTCTTACCTCTAGAGAGTCTTGGTTCATCCTGCCAGTGAGGACATATTCAAAACTTGTCTTTCAGGTACTGGCATATACCACTGGTCGATTGCAAAATTACTCGCACACCTTCTGCATTTGAGTCCATCGACATTAGATTTGCTGAATATCTGCAGTACAGGGAAGTACAGTAAATGTAAATTAATATATACATCTTATTACTGCAAAAGAGATGAAATAAATGCACCCTTATTTTTGGTTATCGTTTTAAACGTGCATTTACATGTGAGCGATTTGGTCGTGCGATGTCATCGCCAAGCGACGAATCCAATTGTTTGGGGCGAAAGTAACAATCATGGTAACAATATATTTTCGCCCCATACGATAGGATTCGATAACATTGCTGAGTAACCCAAGTAACCAGTATTGTTTGAAGCGAAAATCGGTTGTTACTTTAACCTCAATCAATATTGGTTGCTCTAGTTACGAACTCAGCGATGTTATCGCTCTGCGAAGACTTAGCACTTAGCTCGTCAAATCTCGCACATGTAAATGCACCTTTAAAATGAAACCAAAAATTTACTGCTGAATAAATTAACACGTTATCATGGCTTGTGGATGTCAAATATTGCGCACATTTTAAAATTAAATTAAATTAAACCATCTGAGAGTACAGTAATTAAAGTGCAATTTTTAAAAACTATAGCACTTATTTTGGCTGAGGCCTAAATAGACAACGCCATCACATTTTCATTGATTAAATAGCAGATCACATGACATTTACCATGAGTGTACATACCCTAACATTTTATTCATTTCATGCTTACCAGTCATGCCAGAACATCTTCTGTAGGACTGGTTGCCCCCCTTCTCCCATGGCCAGGCTCCTCCCAATGGCACCAGGTTGAGTCTGGCTCGATGTACAAACCTCCAGTCGAGTTGTAGTTGACCTGGCGGAGGTCCAGATGTTCTGGTGCGCATTGCTACGCAGGCGGAACTCTCCCTCGTTGGAGCCGTTCAGGAAAGCCAACATTTCTGCCTCACTGATGGCCTCCATGCTCAGGCGCCCCTCAACTGTAGAGCGAAGATCATCCTCAGCCAATTCCCTCACTCCAAATGGAGGGCGTGCACAACGTTGTTCGTAAAATTCCTGGTCCCAAGGCCTCTCTGAATATGCCTCAATGAAGGACTCCAACTTCTCCTTGGGAATATGGCACTTTTCACTCTCTTCATCCAGCAAAAGTCTAAAGGCTTTCCTGCGGTTGCGTCGGTAAAGCCGTTGAATGGCCCTTGGATGTCAATTGGGTTTTTGGTAGGGTCATGGTTGCCAGAAGATGGGGGGATGCGGGCAGTCTCCCTGGCGGTGGCATTTAACTGATCGAGCAGCTCTTCGAACAGGGCCCAAGCCTCTTCAGTCCTGCCCAAATTGCGTATTCGAGCCAGGCCGGGAGGTAATCATGTATCGGCGTCCGACCATCCCCTGACAGAAGCTCCTCCCCCATCGAGAGCTCCTCCATGACAGGGTCGCCCTCATGGTCATGGTGATCAGAGGAATCATCATCGTCTAGGTCAGCATCACGAACATCATCATCATCATCATGCGAGTCAACACCACCATCATCCATGCACAAGACATCACCACCAGCACCATCAGGAGGGTCAGCACCCCCTGCACCCACGTCCAAGACACCACCACCAGCAAAATCACCTAGGCCATCACCACAAGCACCAGCAGGAAGGTCAGTAGTATCAATGATCGCAGGTGTGAAAGCCGCCCTGTGGACTGGAGGAGGTAAAGAGCGACCACATCTGATAGGATGGGCACCACAGTATCAGGAACATCAGCGATGACTTCACACTATGGCGTTGCACAGTCTGGTAAAGCAGGCACCGAGGTGGTGGTCGGGGTGAGCCTGAGCATTCTGGATCTACCCCGAACAGGAGCATCACTGGCAGGACAGGCAGGCCCCCTGGTGGTCACGTCCGCCCCGTCTGCAACAGCAGGCCCCGAGGTGGTGGTATCCTCCGAGCTACCAGCCAACAGCGTAATGTCGTCTGCGAGGGCGAAGACATGGTGATCGCCCGCCTCACCTGGCTGGATCGCCCAGAGGACAGGGTCAATAGCCACATTGAAGAGTATGCTGGACAGGGGGTCATCCTGCCGGATGCCACAGTCGGTTCAGATGGTGGAGGTAGGACCCTCAGCAGTCAGGATGGTGGTGGTGCTGCCCCGGTACAAATCCATGGCGACTTCGGTGAGGGTGTCCCCCACTCCCGCCGCTCGCAGGGAAGCTTCGATTGCACCGTGAGGCACCGAAGTATAGGTTGCAGTGAGGTCCATTCAACCAATGCACATGTCCTCCTTCCCGTCCAGCGCCCTGCCCATGGCCTCCTGGAGCCCAAAATTGTGCTCCAGGACACCATCGTAGGGGCGGAATCCTTTTTGGCCGCAGTGCAGGACCTGGTAGTTCTCCAGCCACGTCGACAGTCTGGCAGCGACGCAACCAGAGTATAGTTTGGCGATCGTCCGTAGGATGGAGATAGGCTGCCAGCTAGTTGACTGGGTCCACCGGGTCACCCTTCTTGTGGATGAGCACGGTGGCAGCCTGACTATCCCAAAGTACCTTTGAAACAGAACAGTTAATTATGCTCACGGCTATGGATAGCACTAAATTGCTGGTCTTACCTCTAGAGAGTACTTTAACCTCAAACAATATTGCTGGTTACGCTGGTCACTCAGCGATGTTATCACTCGGCAAAGACTTATTAGCTCGTCAAATCTGGCACATGTAACCGCACCTTTAAAACGATAACCAAAATTTTACTGCTGAACAAATTAACAAGTTATCGTGGCTGGTAGATGTCAAATTTTGTGCACATTTTAAAATTAAATTAGATTAAACCATGTCAGAGTAATTCAAGTGCTATTTTTTGATCCATACCAGGTATGTCATCCCCCGTGGTACCTGCGCTGGCTCTGCGGGTATGTAGTACATGCCAAGCAAATGATGGTCGTCTTCCCACACGTGGCTCGCAGGGAACCCGCCATCTTGACCAGCGGTTGCCAGATTTTCTCTACTCCTGAGCGTCACGTATAGACCGATCCATCTGGCAACAGGGGCCAGGAGAGGGCCACTTGCTGCTCGAGTGAGACATGTTGGAACGTGTTCGAAAGAAGAAGCCACAGTCTCTCAGTCTCTCGCGGGCATGTTTGACGAACACTAATTCAATCACATCATTCCCTCTGTGCGAATTGGAACGGGTACATTTTAATGGCCCTATTTTAGAGCAGCTTTTATAGTGAAGCGCCTGTGTCGCATGTGGGTGACGTCAAGCAGGTAGCCTTGAAGCCGGCGGGTGATGCTGCGGGCCCCATTGCTTGGCTGCTCCTGGACGGGGAAGGTGCACACGGGACAAGTAGTAGTGGCACCCGGAGGACATCAGCGTCATGTGTACCCGCGTACAGGTACGTTGAGAGGTGTAGTACCTGCACATACTTGGCATATCATCGTGTTCTGTACTTTTCATGCATACATGCAATCACTGGGTGCTTGTCCAGCAGTCAAATTGGGGTGGCAGCTGTTTAATGTTGCAATGCTCCTAATCGCACATATTTTAACGCAGGTGAGACCCAAGCACCTTCCCCATGGACCAGAGGCAACTACACTGTATCACCAGCAACAGCAGCGAATGCAATCGAACTGGACCAAAATGCTGTTGCGTCATGTGCGACTGTGGATGAAGCCGTCCTGCTGTCGTGACTTTGGTATCGTGAGTCAAATATGACACCATTAACCCATTTCCCTTCCCGGTGGCATCTCAACCTTGGCGTGGTGGGGGGGCTTGCGTTCTCCCGTGACCCCGAAGGGCTATGCTGGCGGTAGCTTAGTCTACTGGCAGGGTCACCCTAGCCGGACAGGTCTTTGGGGTAGGAGACAGACGAAGAGAGATGCCACCCTCATTTCCCACACATTCCTTCCTACCTGCCTTCATGTCCCACCTTTTCTATTTCCTATATAACGGCCAGTTGTGGCTCTATTATACTAAACCCTATTCGCCTTGAAGGGAGGTAGGCCAGTGAAGGCCACCCACCAAGTCTGCTCTGACGTGGTTGCATTCCCTGTAGAGGTGGAAATTAGAATGTGGTTTACCAAGTATCATTGCTTTATTATATAATCATTATAGGCCTACATTACATATAATTACGACCTGAAAAATGTTTATGGCTCTCACATCAGAAAAATGGGGCCGCTTAATTTTCCTCTTAACTTCGGCCCCCATCTAATTCTTTCATAACTGCATTTAATCTCGCAGTACTCTTGTGCATTATTGCATGTTTTTGACCAGAAAGTAATTTTGGCCAAATAAATACCTGTACTGGTCTTAACAACAAATGGCTCAGTTGCCCCATTTTAGTAGACCATGAGCATGGATAATTAATAATTATATTATGCTCTTTTGAGAAAAGGTGTTGGACGCAGAGTAAATTCCAATGAAAAGTTATATTGCAGGCGAAGACCATCTGACTTTGATCTGTTGATATTAAGCTGATAAGAACAGATTTATTATAAATATCATTAGGTATACATTGGATGAAGCAGAAATGTCATAAGTTATGTCATGGTTGAGGCAAGACGTAGTGAAGGCAGAGAGTTCATAACCTGAAATGGAAGGTAAAAAACTTTCCCACTGGCTTTATTTTGACACTGATCCTGCATTAATATTGGCAGTCGCCAGACAAGTGATCGCAATAAATGTCCCGAGACCAACGTATGACATCACTGACGCAAAGACGTCTAGACGTCCGTAGATAGCTCCTGGAACAGAGCCGCCTCATCAGTCTGTCGTTCATTGGGTCCCAGGATCCAAGAGCTCCAACCACCACCTCTTCAACCATCACCCTCCGGTATCTGGAGCCGAGCAGCAGGGCCAACGGTGCGTACTTGTCGATTTTGAGTTGCCGAGCCGCTTGCAAGGATTCAGGTCTGTTGTCAAATGGGGTGGTTATATCCACGATGATCGCAGTATCTACTCCTTGGGTCAGAAGCAGGTCAGGGCGCAGTGAGCAGCCAGGGAAGACCTGTTGGTTACATTTCGTAACAGTGAACTTCGCCGAAGCCGCTCGCTTGACCCTCTCCACTACTGAGTCGTGTCTCTTTTGGTATGCAACCGAGTGTCGGGCCATGCAATGATCAAGGACGACATGAGGCAACGTTTCCTTTGGTTCTGGGCAACGCCTGCAGGCCGTAGAGGACGTGGTGTCCCATGGTCGGCATCCATGTAGCGGGACTAACCTCAACCTCGCCCGGTGTGCAAACCTCCAATCCGCAAATCTAGTGTAGTGGCCAGTGGATAGGAAGTGCGAAGAGCTAGGGTGTTTGGCAACACACTCTAGCACCTTCCCTTGGTGGGGCAAGCCGTGCAGCCGCGCATCCCTTACCCGCCACAAGGTGTCACGAAGCAGTCGTACCACTCCCTTCCTCTGTATTGGGTGGACGGTGGTGTCGTTCTTGGTCAGGGATGGGAGACTGTCGTTGAATGACCAGGTGATACCAAGTCTTGTGGCCGCCTTCCTGCCCTCTGTCCATAGGTTCTGGCAGCGGTTGGTGTGGCGCCTGAATTCACTGTCATTGGTGCCGGAGAGGAACCGTTGCACATCTACCACACCAGCCACCCTCCGTAAGCGAGCGCTGACTGTTGAATTTAATTGGAGTTCAGCGAGCACCGCTACATCTACGTCAGGGGAGGCGAGGAGTTTGAAGCAACTGTCCAGTCGATATAAGTCAGATTCCTCCGCTGCCAGAGGGAACCCACAGGCACCCGCTTTCCTGTTGCCATTGAGGTAATCACTTGTAGCACGGGTAGGAAGGTACAACGTCTTCAAGATGTTGTGTTTGAAGGCCTTATCCAGCCTCTCCCATGCAAACTTCAGGAAGGTGCCCGTCCTCATTGGGAACACAAGGGCTGAGTAAACAAAGGTCTTGATCCGTTCAAGTGGGTGATATATGCTTCATGTGACCAAGAGATAGTAACATCTGACACACCGTTTTTGAAACAGTCTAAGGTAGGACCTGCTACACATCCTCTTCATCACCTTGTTGTTCGCAGGGTCCCAAGAGCCCAAGGACCCTATGATGATGGCCTCGACTGTCACCTGGCGATAACAGGTCTTTAGTTGTTCAGCCAGGTCAGCATACTTGTCCTCCAATTTGCTCGCCTCTGCAAATGCCGTCAGTCAGTTGTCAAACGGAATCGTGAAGTCTATAATGATGGCAGTGTCGTTGCTGACCAGCACCAGGTCAGGGCGTTGTGGGCACTCCCTCAGCACCTTCTGATTTTCCCCGAGGATGGAGTACTTCGTCTTCACCCCCTCCCCCACATGCCTCGCAACTGCATTATGTCTTTTTTGGTAAAATGCAGCATGACACATGCAGTGGTTCAGCACATGAGGGAGGGTTTCCACTGGTTCTGGGCATCTCCGGCACTTCTGGCGTTGGTCTCTCTCCCAGGGTCTAGCACCACCCAACAGGACCATATTCAGACGGGCCCGATGTACAAAGCACCAGTTTGCAAAAGTTGTGTATTGCCCATCTGACATAAGTGGCTCCAGGCTGCTGCTTTCCCCACACACTCCATGACCTTCCCCTGGTTCGGCTTGTCCAGCAGTTGTTGATGGAGCTGCTTCTGGGTGGCTGCCACTGGACGCCCGCTTCCCTCTTAGCCGGGGGTTGCTCGCAGCCGTATGATCAGTCTCCGTAGGACTGCTCGTAGTCGTAGGTCCGGTACTCGTCATAGGGTTGCTCGTAGCCATAAGGTATGTCCCCATAGGACTGATCATAAGTCTGGCACTCGTCGCAGGGCCTCCTGAGACCTCCTCAATTGCTCCTACAGGTTGTGTAAAAATGTATTATTGTTGTCTTACTAATGAGCATACTCGCACTGATCTTGCAATAATATTTGTAATTATCAATATGAATTCATCCTAACATGAAATATTTTATGTGAATGGCAACCTGCCATACAATGCTTCTGGCGAATTAATTTCCAAATACCATCATGTCGCCATACCGATCCGTTGAAATGTGTACCTGCACATATTTGGTAGAGACTGGCATATCATTGTGTTGTGTACTCATACATGCATGCAATCACTGTATGCGTGTCCAGTCAAATTGGGGTGGCAGCTTAATTTAATATTGCAATGCCCCTAATCGCACATATTTTAACGCAGGTTATCCTGTGAGACCCAAGCATCTTCTCCATGGACCAGAGGCAACTACTGTATTGCCAGCAGCAGCGAATGCAATCAAACTGGACCAAAATGCTGTTGCATCATGTGCGACTGAGTGGAAGCCGTCCTGCTGTCGTGACTTTGGTATCGTGAGTCAAATATGACACCCTCTATTAACCCATTTCCCCCCCCAGGTGGCATCTCAACCTTGGCGTGGTGGGGGGGGCTTGCGTTCTCCCGTGACCCCGAAGAGTTATGCCGGCGGTAGCTTAGTCTACTGGCAGGGTCACCCTAGCCGGACCGGTCTTTGGGGTAGGAGACAGACGAAGAGAGATGCCACCCTCATTTCCCACATATTCCTTCCTACCTGCCTTCATGTCCCACCTTTTGTATTTTCTATATAACGGCCATTTGTGGCTCTATTATACTAAACCCTATTCGCCTTGAAGGGAGGTAGGCCAGTGAAGGCCACCCACCAAGTCTGCTCTGACGTGGTTGCATTCCCTGTAGAGGTGGAAATTAGAATGAGGTTTACCAAGTATCATTGCTTTATTATATAATCATTATAGGCCTACATTTCGTATGATTACGACCTGAAAAATGTATATGGCTCTCACATCAGAAAAATGGGCCGATTAATTTTCCACGTAACTTCGGCCCCCATCTAATTCTTTCATAACTGCATTTAATCTCGCAGTACTCTTGTGCATTATTGCATGTTTTTGACCAGAAAGTAATTTTGGCCAAATAAATACCTGTACTGGTCTTAACAACAAGTGGCTCAGTTGCCCCATTTTAGTAGACCATGAGTATGGATAATTAATAATCATATTATGATCTTTTGAGAAAAGGTGTTGGACGCAGAGTAAATTCCAATGAAAAGTTATATTGCAGGAGAAGACCATTGGACTTTGATCTGTTGATATGAAATGCTTAACCCTAGACAAATGTCAATCCGGGGGGATAGGAGGGAGCGAGTAGGTAGTAAAAGATGGAACAACCGATGAGGTTAGAAGGGAGGGAACCAGCACCGACCCTGCCCTGGCAAAAACGGGACTTACCAGGTCGACTGCTGGGGGGAGGAAAGGGGAGGGGGCAATAAAAGCAGGACCAGCCTGTGGGAATTGGGGTAACGGACCACATAGGTTAAAATGAGGACCAGCCTCATGGAGGGGGGGTGTGGGGTGGGGGACAGGATTAAAATCGGTTAAAAGCTCGCCTCCTTCTCCCACCCGGTCCAGCGTCGCCTGCTGGCCAATGGCCATGCCTAGTCATTTATGCTTCTTTCGCTTGGATGGGGGGCTAATAACTCCCACCTCACCCTCCACTTCGCAACCAGACTGCGGGGGTGGGGAACGCCTTCTCATATCTGGCTTCCGGCGGGTGCATCTTCTCTCAGGAGATCCGTTCTTTTCACGGCAACTGCTCCTCCACATGCCACCGAAGATGGTTCCGGATGCCTATCTTAGTATGATGCATTTTGCCACATTCTGCGCAAGTGAATTTCCCCAAGGTAATATCCCCGGGTGCTATCTGTTCAGGCTTCTCAGGACATTGCTCGATGTGGTAGGATGGCCGCAGTGTCAGTTCCATCCCACCCCACCTGCACAGTACCTCCTCGATGGGCTCCAGTTCATGACCCCTCCGCAGGTGTCGGATCAGGGACTGCTTCACGTACGTCCACACGTCCCCTTTGTAGACATGATTACATCCCTCAACAACACACCGAACCTCCAGGGGCATGGGGAACCAGATGGTCAGCTTACCCTCCCGGAGCTCAGGTGGCTGCAGGGCAGTGTTCACCTCAGCCTCTCCTACCAGTGGGGTAGGCATCCCAGCACCACTTGGCTCAGCTGGTCCCTTTGGGGAGCACGCCAGCATGACCCCCCGCAGGTTCTCCAGAGACTCCCTTCGTGCCTGCTGGACTGCCTCCGCCGCCCCCCTAGCCGCTTCCGCTGTGTACTGTGCGGCTTCCGCTGCTTCCTCAGTTTCTTTCACCAGCTGCTGTGCCCTTTGCAGCTGCTCCTCCATGGTTGTTTGAAGTGAGGAGGAGGATGGTGGTGATGGCTGGTTAGGGGTATGAGGCATAGAAGCATTGTTTGAGGAGGAGGAGGGAGTGGGTGGGGCACTAGAGGCCCGCTTACTTCTCGTATCCGCAGGCCCCGGCTCGTACCCGTAAGGCTGCTGTTCGCACCCATAGGACTGCTCATGATCATAGCGTTGCCACTCGTAGCCATAACTGTCTCTCTCAGCCATAGAGCCATCGCTCGTGGCCGTAGTTGTCCCCCTCGTAGCCATAGAGCTGCCGCTGCTCGTAGCTGTAGTTCTTTCGCTCGAAGTCTTAAGGCCATTTCACAAAAAAATGTCGCGCGGCAAACGGCGCGACTTGCGGCATATTTTTTATTTATATTTATTATTGCCAACAATTGGCAACAATAAATATAAATAAAAAATTTGCCGCACGTCGCGCCGTTTGCCGCGCGACATTTTTGGGGGGAAATGGCCTTTAGAGCCGGTGCTCGTAGCCATAGAGCTGCTGGTGCTCGTAGCTGTAGTCTTAGAGCCGGTGCTCGTAGCCGTATCAGAGCTGCCTGATAATCATAACATTGCTGCTCGTATCCTTAACAGGATTGTCATGTTCGTAGCAGAGCTGCTCGCAGCCTTAGCTGGGCTGCTCATAGTCCTAGTGTTGCCGCTCGTAGCCACAGTTTTCCCCCTCGCAGCCAGTGAAGGGGCATTGTACATCACCGGACAGGCCATGGCATCGGCCATGGCGTTAAAAAGGAAGGAACCAGCACCGACCCTGCCCTACTAAAAGCGGGACTTACCTGTAGGTCGAATGCTGGGGGGAGAAAGAAGGAGGGGGGNGAGGGGGGGGGGGATAAAAGCAGGACCAGCCTGTGGGAATTGGGGTATCGGATCACATTGAGGACCAGCCTGTGAGGGTTGGGTAATTGGGTTAAAATGAGGACCAGCCTCAGGAAGAGGGGGTGTGGGGTGGGGGAAAGGACTAAACTCTGTTAAAAGCTCTCCTTCTCCCTCCCGGCCTGGCGTAATCTGCTGGCCAACGGCCACGCCTAGTCACTTAGGCCTCCTCTTCTTAGATGGGGGACCAATAACTCCCACGTCGTCTCGCCCATCATCATCACGTGGCCTCAGGGGCGGGGTCTCCCCGTCGGCCAAAGCAGCAGTACTGGGGGCAGACCCGCATTCTGTCTCAGGTGCTCGCTGACATGCCAACGAAGGTGGTTGCGGAGGGCACTTTTATTGTGAAAGTCCTCTCCACACTCGGCGCAGATGAATTCCCCCTTCTTCACCTGCCCCATTGTTCACTCCTCAGGTGGTAGGAGGGCCTCAGCTTGAGGTCCTTCTCACACCACCTGCAGCGGATCTCAACTTGAATAGTTTTTGGGACAGCGCTATGCACACTTTCCAGGTGCTGCATAACAGACTGTTTAAGTGCCGTCCAGGAGTGACACTTGAATGTACCGGAGCAGTCTTCCCGGACACAAGCGACCACTGGAGGCATGGGAAACCATGTGATTAATGTGTCCCCCTTCATTTCTGGTGGCCAGAGGACAGCTTCCTCTCCACTCCCTGACGTCACTGGCTCTGGTGTCTCTGCATCACTTGGCCCGGCTGGTTCCTTTGGGGAGCACGCCAGCATGACCCCCCGCAGGTTCTCTAATGACTCTCTCCATGCCTGTTGGGCCGCTTCCGCCGCCCCCCCTAGCTGCTTCTGCTGCATACTGTGCAGCTTCCTCTGCTATCTCCGCCTCCTCAGCCAGTTGCTGCGCTTTTTGCAGCTGTTCCTCCATTGTGGTATATAATGGGAAGGGGAACAATGACGATGGCTGACTGGGGGTCTTGTTTGAGGAGGAAGGAGTGGGTGGGGCACTGGAGGCCCGCATCCTTCCGGCACCTGTAGACCTGTGGCTCGTATTCATAGGACTGTTTGCATCCATATGGCTGCTGCTCGTACCCATAGTGCTGCTCGTGGCGGCACTCGTAGCCGTATTATCTTTGCTGGCAGTAACTAGCGTGTCATTCGGCCTAGTCAACATACGGCTGCTAGCAAACCTATCAACCCTTCTGGACCCAACCTTTGAAGGTCCCCCCCCCCCCNCCCAGCACCGCTTCCTCCTTCCATCGCTGGGCAAGCACCTGGGCCCAGGGTGGCACTACCGGCGCTCGTAGCCGGAGGCCTGCTGAAAGGAATGTTAGGGGGAGGTACCTGGTTCCAGTCCTTGGCCACTGTCCCCTTCTTTGTGGCCAGGGGTCTTCTCAAGTCGTCTGGCTTCTGGCGGGCACATCTTCTCTCAGGAGCTCCGTTCTTTTCACGCAACTGCTCCTCCACATGCCACTGAAGATGGTTCCGGATGCCTATCTTAGTGTGATGCATTTCTCCACATTCTGCGCAAGTGAATTTCTCCAAGGTAATATCCCCGGGTGCTATCTGTTCAGGCTTCTCAGGACATTGCTCGATGTGGTAGGATGGCCGCAGTTTCAGTTCCATCCCACACCACCTGCACAGTACCTCCTCGATGGGCTCCAGTTCATGACCCCTCCACAGGTGTGGGGTCAGGGACTGCTTCACGTACGTCCACACGTCCCCTTTGTAGACATGATTACATCCCTCAACGACACACCGAACCTCCAGGGGCATGGGGAACCAAATGGTCAGCTTACCCTCCCGGAGCTCAGGTGGCCGCAGGCCAGTGTTCACCTCAGCCTCTCCTGTCAGTGGGATAGCCGAGGCGGCCGCGGCGGCTCGTGGCACTCGCTTCATGGTTCACTTGTCTTAGTATCTGGGGGTACACCCCCTATGTCGGCCCCCCGGCCAGAGAATCAAGGTGCAGCACTGTTCAACAATTATTTTGTTTTATCGCTTAAAGTGTTTTGCCTGTTTCGGGGATTCGCGCGCTAGGCATGAGATTAAGCTGATAAGAACAGATTATCATTTATTGATAGCAAGGCGATCATATATTCCTTCCTCCCGCTGGTCAAGGGTTCGGCCAATGAGTTCATTCAGTATGAAATTGTGTTCAAGGACCCCGTCGTATGGTCGGAACCCGTTCTGTCCTTTGTGTAGAACCTGGTGCTTCTCCAACCAGGACGAGAGCCTTCTGGCAAGGCACCCAAGAACAGCATTGCAATGGTTTGCTGGATGGAGATAGGTCGCCAGTTGGCTGGATCGGCCTGGTCACCCTTCTTGTAAATTAGGACTGTTGTAGACGATCGCCAGGCGTCCGGGACACGGCGAAGCTGCAGGCAGATGTTAAAGATGGAGACGCCTCCTCGCCTCCATGCCCCACGTCCTCCTCCGTCTCCTCTCTGGCTCCGGGGGGCCCGGCTGCAACAACTGCTCGGCGGCTTGTCCAGCAGTTGTTGATGGAGCTGCTTCTGGGTGGCTGCCACTGGACGCCCGCCACTGGACGCCCGCTTCCCTCTTAGCCGGGGGTTGCTCGCAGCCGTATGATCAGTCTCCGTAGGACTGCTCGTAGTCGTAGGTCCGGTACTCGTCATAGGGTTGCTCGTAGCCATAAGGTCTGTCCCCATAGGACTGATCATAAGTCTGGCACTCGTCGTAGGGCCTCCTGAGACCTCCTCAATTGCTCCTACAGGTTGTGTAAAAATGTATTATTGTTGTCTTACTAATGAGCATACTCGCACTGATCTTGCAATAATATTTGTAATTATCAATATGAATTCATCCTAACATGAAATATTTTATGTGAATGGCAACCTGCCATACAATGCTTCTGGCTAATTAATGTCCTAATACCATCATGTCGCCATACCGATCCGTTGAAATGTGTACCTGCACATATTTGGTGGAGACTGGCATATCATTGTGTTCTGTACTCATACATGCATGCAATCACTGTGTGCGTGTCCAGTCAAATTGGGGTGGCAGCTTAATTTAATATTGCAATGCCCCTAATCGCACATATTTTAACGCAGGTTATCCTGTGAGACCCAAGCATCTTCTCCATGGACCAGAGGCAACTACTGTATGGCCAGCAACAGCAGCGAATGCAATCGAACTGGACCAAAATGCTTACTGGCAGGGTCACCCTAGCCGGACAGGTCTTTGGGGTAGGAGACAGACGAAGAGAGATGCCACCCTCATTTCCCACACATTCCTTCCTACCTGCCTTCATGTCCCACCTTTTGTATTTTCCATATAACGGCCAGTTGTGGCTCTATTATACTAAACCCTATTCGCCTTGAAGGGAGGGAGGCCAGTGAAGGCCACCCACCAAGTCTGCTCTGACGTGGTTGCATTCCCTGTAGAGGTGGAAATTAGAATGTGGTTTACCAAGTATCATTGCTTTATTATATAATCATTATAGGCCTACATTACGTATAATTACGATCTGAAAATGTACATGGCTCTCACATCAGAAAAATGGGGCCGCTTAATTTTCCACGTAACTTGGGCCCCCATCTAATTCTTTCATAACTGCATTTAATCTCGCAGTACTCTTGTGCATTATTGCATGTTTTTGACCAGAAAGTAATTTTGGCCAAATAAATACCTGTACTGGTCTTAACAACAAATGGCTCAGTTGCCCCATTTGAGTAGACCATGAGTATGGATAATTAATTATTATATTATGATCTTAGGAGAAAAGGTGTTGGATGCAGAGTAAATTCCGATGAAAAGTTATATTGCCGGAGAAGATCATCGGACTTTGATCTGTTGATATGAAATGCTTAGCCCTAGACAAATGTCAATCCAGTGGTTATACTTGTCTGTTAAATACGATTTTTTTTTGTATGTGTGTGTGGGGTGGGGGGGGGATATGTGGCGAGTTAGGACCACGCCACCGTGGGAATGAACCCCTTTTGGGCCCCATGTGGGACGGACGTATACGCGGCGGAGAAGTCCATCCATCCGACACGCAAGTCTGCCTTCTCCAACCGCTCCTCGTCCATCCTCTGTTGAAGGGTGAAGTTGTGTTCAGCCACCCCATCGAATGGCATAAAGCCCTTTTGGGCAGGGAGGAGAACCCCCAGTTTCTCGCACCAGCCAGACATCCTGGCCGCCAGGCAACCGGAGTACAATTTGTTGATGGTGCGGCAGATAGCAATAGGTCTCCAGTTGCCCGGATCAGTCAGGTCACCCTTCTTAGGGATGAGGACAGTCATAGAATGTCGCCACGCGTCTGGTATTCGACGATGGCAAAGACACAGGTTAAATATGGCCGCCAACGCCACCCCATCGGGATCTAGCTTCAACCAATGCTGGTATGTCAGCTGGTCATCACCAGGGGCTGTGTTCTCCTCCTTCTTCAGTCGCCGCAATATCTCGTCTGGGGTGAACTCATTCATCTCCAGGGGGGGGTGCATTTGGGTCGAGTCATAGAACGTTTTATCCCAAGGGCGGGCAGCATAGGCTTCAACAAAAAATTCCTCAAGCTGCTGGGCAGGGATCTGGCACCTCTCCCCCTCCCCTTCAACTATTAGTCTAACCGCCCTCCTGCGGTTCCGCCGGTAGAGGCCTTGGATGGCTTTGTGGTCCTCGACGTCGATCTGCTTCCTGGTTGGGGCGCCCTCACCAGACCGGGAAGGGATCCGGGCAGTTTCTCTGGCCGTAGACGTGAGTGCTTCCAGCTCTTTCTCAAATTGCATCCACGCCATCTCTGTCTGATCCAAATTATAGATGCGTTTTAAAGCTGGAAGGTGGTCGTGGATGGGCGTCCTTCCATCCGGGGACAGCCACTCCTCCCAAGGTGCGGATTGGGTAGCGGCCTCTCCGTGACCATCATCGTGACTGACATGGGGGTTGTCAACCCGTAGGGCGTCGTCGTTGCTTTGTCCAGAATCTGACTGACTGGCAGCTTCTGGCTCTTCCTCGGGTTGAGTATCCAAAAGAGCAAACCCCCTTATGTTCAATTACTCCGTCATGAGGGAGGAATCCCTTCTGGGCAAGGTGCAATACTTGGTACTTTTCCAGCCATCCCGCCAGACGAACCGCCAGACATCCGGAGAAAAGCTTGTTGATGGTCCTGCTAATGGCAATTGGCCACCAATTAGCAGGGTCACCGAGGTCGTCCTTTTTAGGAATAAGGACCGTGGTTGACCTCCTCCAACTGTCTGGAATACGACGGTGCCTCAGGCATATATTGAAAATCGCCGTCAGCAAAACTCCCTCCGGATCCAGCTGCCTCCAGTGTTGGTATGCCAGCATATCTTCACCTGGGGCCGTACTCTCGGCTCCCCCCAGCTTTCCAACCACTTCCCCAGGGTTGAAATCTCTCATCTCGAGTGGGGGTCGAGTACTTCTTTGGGAATAAAAGTCAGGGTCCCAGGTTCGGGCTTCATATGCTGCTTCAAAAAAGGCTTCCAGTTGTGCCATCGGTATTTGGCACTTCTGCCCCTCGCCCTCCAGAATGAGCCGCACCGCCCTCCGCCGGTTCCGTCTATAGAGGCTCTGGATGGCCCTGCAGTCTTCCACATCCATTGGCTTCTTCGTTCGTCCGGAGTTCCTGGTGGGTTCAGGAATATGGGCGGTCTCCCTGGCCGTGCCAGTCACTCTCTCCAGGAGCTCCTCAAATTTGGCCCACGCCTGCTCCGACTTCTCCATGTTATAAATTCTGGCCAGGGCGGGGAGATGTATATGGATAGGAGTGCGTCCATCAGGAGACAACCACTCCTCCCATGGTGGTGGCTCTCTCCCCTCGTCCGGCGCAGGGTCACCCTCTGATGGTGGACCATCTGGGACTTCATCCTGACTGGGAACACCCAGCTCGTCCCCTTCGTCATCCGGTCCGATGTGGTCATTCTCCTGGCCACCCATCTCTGCATCTGCATCGTCCTGCTGGTCATCGTTGATGATGTGGCCAGTAGCAGGCTCGTCATTGGTCTGGGTATTAAACAAGGCGAAGCCAGCCGGTGAAGGGGCATCGTATTTCACCGGACTGGCCATGACGTCGGCCGGCGGGATAGGAGGGAGCGGATAATCAGCTAAAATCGGAACAAGTGATGGATGTAAAAAGGAAGGAACCAGCACCGACCCTGCCCTGGCAAAACCGGGACTTACCAGGTCGACTGCTGGGGGGAGGAAAGGGGAGGGGGCAATAAAAGCAGGACCAGCCTGTGGGAATTGGGGTAACGGACCACATAGGTTAAAATGAGGACCAGCCTCATGGAGGGGGGGTGTGAGGTGGGGGACAGGACTAAAATCGGTTAAAAGCTCGCCTTCTTCTCCCACCAGGTCCGGCGTCGCCTGCTGGCCAATGGCCATGCCTAGTCATTTATGCTTCTTTCGCTTGGATGGGGGGCTAATAACTCCCACCTCACCCTCCACTTCGCCCCCAGACTGCGGGGGTGGGGAACGCCTTCTCACGTCTGGCTTCCGGCGGGCGCATCTTCTCTCAGGAGCTCCGTTCTTTTCACGCAGCTGCTCCTCCACATGCCACCGAAGATGGTTCCGGATGCGTATCTTAGTGTGATGCATTTCTCCACATTCTGCGCAAGTGAATTTCCCCAAGGTAACATCCCCGGGTGCTATCTGTTCAGGCTTCTCAGGACATTGCTCGATGTGGTAGGATGGCCGCAGTCTCAATACCATCCCACACTACCTGCACAGTACCTCCTCGATGGGATCCAGTTCATGACCCCTCCGCAGGTGTCGGGTTAGGGACTGCTTCACATACGTCCACACGTTTCCTTTGTAGACATGATTACATCCCTCAACGATACACCGAACCTCCAGGGGCATGGGGAACCAGATGGTCAGCTTACCCTCCCGGAGCTCAGGTGGCCGCAGGGCAGTATTCACCTCAGCCTCTCCTGTCAGTGGGGTAGGCATCCCAGCACCACTTGGCTCAGCTGGTCCCTTTGGGGAGCACGCCAGCATGACCCCCCGCAGGTTCTCCAGAGACTCCCTTCGTGCCTGCTAGGCTGCCTCCGCCGCCCCCCTAGCTGCCTCTTAGCCGGGGCTTGCAGCCGTATGATCAGTCTCTGTAGGAGTGCTCGTAATCGTAGGTCCGGTACTCGTCATAGGGTTGCTCGTAGCCGTAAGGTCTGTCCCCATAGGACTGATCATAAGTCTGGCACTCGTCATAGGGCCTCCTGAGCCCTCCTCAATTGCTCCTACAGGTTGTGTAAAAATGTATTATTGTTGTCTTACTGATGAGCATACTCGCACTGATCTTGCCATAATATTTGCAATTATCAATATGAATTCATCGTAACATGAAATATTTTATGTGAATGGCAACCTGCCATACAATGCTTCTGGCGAATTAATGTCCAAATACCATCATGTCGCCATACCGATCCGTTGAAGTGCGTACCTGCACATATTTGGTGGAGACTGGCATATCATAGTATTCTGTACTCATACATGCATGCAATCACTGTGTGCGTGTCCAGTCAAATTGGGGTGGCAGCTTAATTTAATATTGCAATGCCCCTAATCGCGCACATTTTAACGCAGGTTATCCTGTGAGACCAAAGCATCTTCTCCATGGACCAGAGGCAACTACTGTATGGCCAGCAACAGCAGCGAATGCAATCGAACTGGACCAAAATGCTGTTGCATTATGTGGGACTGCGTGGAAGCCGTCCTGCTGTCGTGACTTTGGTATCGTGAGTCAAATATGACACCCTCTCTTATTAACCCATTTCCCCCCCGGTGGCATCTCAACCTTGGCGTGGTGGGGGGGGCTTGCGTTCTCCGGTGACCCCGAAGAGCTATGCCGGCGGTAGCTTAGTCTACTGGCAGGGTCACCCTAGCCGGACAGGTCTTTGGGGTAGGAGACAGACGAAGAGAGATGCCACCCTCATTTCCCACGTATTCCTTCCTACCTGCCTTCATGTCCCACCTTTTCTATTTCCTATATAACGGCCAGTTGTGGCTCTATTATACTAAACCCTATTCGCCTTGAAGGGAGGTAGGCCAGTGAAGGCCACCCACCAAGTCTGCTCTGACGTGGTTGCATTCCCTGTAGAGGTGGAAATTAGAATGTGGTTTACCAAGTATCATTGCTTTATTATATAATCATTATAGGCCTACATTACGTATAATTACGACCTGAAAAATGTATATGGCTCTTACATCAGGAAAATGGGACCGATTAATTTTCCACGTAACTTGGGCCCCCATCTAATTCTTTCATAACTGCATTTAATCTCGCAGTACTCTTGTGCATTATTGCATGTTTTTGACCAGAAAGTAATTTTGGCCAAATAAATACCTGTACTGGTCTTAACAGCAAATG
This sequence comes from Catajapyx aquilonaris, assembly GCA_000934665.2. Taxonomy (NCBI): domain Eukaryota; kingdom Metazoa; phylum Arthropoda; class Diplura; order Dicellurata; family Japygidae; genus Catajapyx; species Catajapyx aquilonaris. The sequence continues at coordinate 31,927 of JYFJ02003887.1, forward strand.
GCTCAGTTGCCCCGTTTTAGTAGACCATGAGTATGGATAATTAATTATTATATTATGATCTTAGGAGAAAAGGTGTTGGACGCAGAGTAAATTCCGATGAAAAGTTATATTGCAGGAGCAGACCATTGGACTTTGATCTGTTGATATGAAATGCTTAGCCCTAGACAAATGTCAATCCAGTGGTTATACTTGTCTGTTAAATACGATTTTTTTTTTAGTGTGTGTGTGGGGGGGAGGGGGGGGATATGTGGCGAGTCAGGACCACGCCATCCGTGGGCATGAACCCCTTTTGGGCCGGATGTAGCACGGAGTAGGTCTCAATCCACTGTGCCAAGCGCGCCGCCCAGCACCTATAGAGTACAGCTTGTTTATTGTCCACCACATCCTCTCCATGGCCTCCCGACTCAGCCTCTCTCCCACCATTGTATGCAGGTCCTCCTCCGCCAGTTCAGCCACACCCTGGTCAGGGGAGGTCAGAAGTTTGAATGCTGTATCTACCATGAGGGCGTCGCAGCTGTTGGCGACTCTGGGCAGGCCACATCCTCCAGCCCCCAAATTATAGATGCGTTTTAAAGCTGGAAGGTGGTCGTGGATGGGCGTCCTTCCACTCCAACTGGAGACGGGTGGAGGCAGATCTGGCCACGGTCCAGATGTTCCGAAGTCTATTGCTTCGCCTTCGATACTCCCCCTCATTGTAACCGGACATGAACTGGGCCAAGTCCCCGTCCGATACGTCTCGGCCGAGGCGTCCCTGCACCGTCCGGGTCAAGTCCTCCATGGCCAGTTTCTGTACGTTGGGGTCAGGACAGGTGAGGAGTTTATAGGCGGAATCAACAACCATGACATCGCTGTCTTCGGCCGCTTCCCGCAGTCCAACACCACCATCTCCCCTGCCTCCATAGATGTACTCACAAGCAGCGCGCACCGGTAGGTTAAGAGTTCGCTTAATTAGCTGGCGGACCTGGGTGTCGGAACTTTTTCCACTCTGATTTTTGGAGTTGGCCCATTCGCATTGGGAATGTCATTGCTGAATAGACGAAAGTTTTCACTGCGTCTATCCGTTGCCACGGGGCCAGGTTTGATCTCAGGATTTTCTCAGCCACTTTGATGAATTTGTCAGCAGTGGTGAAATCCGGTAATATGTTGAAGCCCACCGGTCTGCCCAGGAACTTTATGACCTCGCCCCCTAGGCGAAACACGGTGGGCCTCACTCCCACAGGCGTCTTACCGGATAAGTGGATAGTAGCAGTTTTGTTGACATTGACCTGTATAGAGATACGCCTCGCCTCCTCCTCAACCAGCTCCAGGTTCTTCTGAAGCTCGTGGGGGCTGCTAGCCAGTAATGTAAAGTCGTCCGCGTAGGCCAGTACACTATGACTTGGGGACCCACTTGGTTGGACCCTCCACAGTATCTGGTCCACCGCCAGGTTAAAAAGCAGACAGGAAAGGGGATCCCCCTGGCGGATACCATTCCGAATAGGCACAGGTGACGTGAATCCACTACTAGTGAGTATCCGGGTGGTTCCTCCCTCACACAGGTCTCCCACTATGTCCCGGTACACTGTCCCAACCCCCGCGGTTTCCAATGCGGCAGTGATCGCCCCATGTGGGACAGAGGTATACGCGGCGGAAAAATCCATCCACCCTATGCATATATCCTGTTAGTTCATCCGTGCCTCGTCCATTCTCTGCTGGAGAACAAAATTATGTCAGCCACGCCATCAAAGGGTAAAAACCCCTTTTGGGCTGGGTGTAGTACCTCCAGCTTCTCCAACCAACTGGACAGCCTCCCAGCCAGGCAGCCAGAGTAGAGTTTGTTTATGATGCGGCATATAGCAATGGGTCTCCAGTTATCAGGATCCGCCCGGTCCCCCTTCTTGGGGATGAGGACCGTTATGGAGTGCCTACACGCATCAGGGATGCGACGGTGAGTCAGACACATTGAATATGGCCGCCAACGCCACTCTGTCTGGGTCCAATCTCAACCAATGATGGTACGTGAGCTGGTCATCTCCAGGCGCCGTGTTTTCCGCCTTCAGTCTTCTCAGGACCTCATCTGGGGTAAACTCGCCCATCTCCAGAGGAGGCCGCGCTCGATTCGCAGTGTAGAAGAGGGGGTCCCAGGGGCGAGCAGCATAGGCATCCACAAAGAAGGCCTCCAGTTGCTGGGCAGGGATCTGACACCTCTCCCCCTCCCCTTCTGTTATCAGCCTAATCGCCCTCCTACGATTCCGCCGGTACAGGCCCTGGATGGCCTTGTGGTCCTCAATGTCAATAGGCTTTTTCAATGAGGCGCCACTGCCATCAGGGTAAGAGGGAATCCGGGCAGTCTCCCGGGCGGAAGTTGTGAGCGCCTCCAACTCCGCCTCGAATTGCGTCCACGCCACCTCCGTCTGGCCCAAGTTATTCATCATCTCCTGTTGCCGATGATGGTCCTGCGACGGGTGGGCCGACCGGGGATCCAGGGGAACAAGTCAACAAAATCTCCCGGAAGTGCTCAAGAGATTCCCGCCTGGCCTGCTGGGCTGCCTCTGCTGCACCCCAAGCTGCTTCCGCTGCGTACTGCGCTGCCTCCTCAGTTTCTTTCGCCAGCTGCTGTGCCCTCAGTAGCTGCTCTTCCATTGTTGTTTGAGGTGAGGAGGAGGATGGTGATGGTGACGTCATGGAGACATTGTTTGAGGGGGAAGGAGTAGGTGGGGCACTAGACGCCTGCATCCTTCTCACATCCATATGGCTGCGGCTCGTATCCATATGGCTGCTGCTGTACCCATAGGACTGCTGCTCGCATCCTTAGAACCACTGCTCGTATTCATATGACTGCTGTCCGTAACTGTGTCTCTCGTAGCCGTAGAGCCACTGCTCGTAGCCGTAGTTTCAATGCTCTTAGCCATACTTTTCTCGCTCGCAGCCATAGAGATGCTGCTCTTAGCCGTAGTCTCCACACTGCTGCTCGCATCCATATGGCTGATGCTCGTACCCACAGGACTGGCCGCAGTGTCACTCGCATCAGTATTCGTATTCGCAGGATTGCTCGTATCCCCAGTGCTGCCTGTAGCAATAGTGGCGGAACTCATGTTCGTAGCCTTGCTGGTCGTAACCATCGTGGCCGTAGGCTTAGTCACCATACGACCTGTCGCAACCCTACCGACCTTCCTTAATCCGAATTTTAAAGGTCCCCCAGGCCACCCTCTGGTTGTATCTTCCACAGCACCTGGTCAATGGCCAGGTTGAAGAGCAGGCAGCTGAGGTGGTCTCCCTGCCTGATCCCATTGCTGACCGGTACAGGGGCTGTCGGTCCTTCCTCCGTCATGATCTTGGTGGTGCCCCCCCTACACAGGTCAGCCACCACCTCCACAAAAACTGCTCCGGTCCCGGCCGCCTCGACGGCCATCTTCAGTGCGCCATGCGGAACCGACGTATAGGCTGCGGTGAAATCCAACCATCCTATACACACCTCCGTCTTCTCCCTCTTCGTTCGTTCCATACAAGCCTGGAGGACGTGGTTGTGCTCGACCACTCCATCGTGCGGCATAAATCCCTTCTGTGATGGGTGGAGTACCTGGTAGGCCTCCAACCACTTCGCTAGCCGGCCCGCCAGACAACCAGTGTACAGCTTCGTGATGGTCCTAGAGATTGCTATGGGCCTCCAGTTACCTGGGTCCTCCAGCTCTCCCTTCTTTGGAATGAGGATGGTCACGGAGTGGCGCCAGGGGACAGGGACCCTGCGATGAGTGAGGCAGACGTTGAACACAGCCGCAAGCAGCACTCCCTCCGGGTCCAACGTCCGCCAGTGCTGGTAGGTGATACAGTCGTCCCCTGGCGCCGTGTTCTCCGCCCCCCTCAGTCTGGCCCATACCTCCCCAGGCGAGAACTCCCCCATTGGAATCTCCGGCCTGGCCCTGGCTGTCTCTTCGAAGGTATGGTCCCACGGCTTGGCTGCGTATGCCTCCGTGAAGAACTCTTCCAGCTGACCGGCCGGAAGGGCGCATTTCCGGCCCTCCCCCTCCAGCAGGAGGCGAATGGCCCTCCTCCTGTTTCTTTTGTACAACCGCTGGATTGTCGTCGCGTCCTCCACATCTACCGGCTTCCTTGTTGTCTTCCTCTCTCCGGATGGCTGAGGAATCCGGGCAGCCTCCCTAGCCGTTTCTGTAATTCTCTCCAGGAGGTGCTCGAACTTCTGCCAAGCCTCCTCGGTCCTGCCCAGGCTAGCCACCCTGGCCAGTTCTGGGAGGTGGTCGTGGACTGGTGTGCGCCCCTCCACGGTGAGGAAGTCATCGATATGGGAAGGAGGTACCTGTCCCGTGGCTGACAGGTTCGCCCCCCCACTATCATCCAAGATCAGCGGGTTCATCGCACATGTCCCAGCGTCGTCCTCTTCCTCCTCCTGACCAACGGCCATCTGTTCGCCCCCCGCGACCTGGTCGCTCTGTCGGCAGGAGTGGTCAAAATGGATGGCCCTCTCCACACCCACAACATGTCTCACATGCCTCACATGCAGTGGTTCAGCACATGAGGGAGGGTTTCCACTGGTTCTGGGCATCTCCGGCACTTCTGGCATTGGTCTCTCTCCCAGGGTCTAGCACCACCCAACAGGACCATATTCAGACGGGCCCGATGTACAAAGCGCCAGTTTGCAAAAGTTGTGTATTGCCCATCTGACATAAGTGGCTCCAGGCTGCTGCTTTCCCCACACACTCCATGACCTTCCCCTGGTTCGGCTTGTCCAGCAGTTGTTGATCGAGCTGCTTCTGGGTGGCTGCCACTGGACGCCCGCTTCCCTCTTAGCCGGGGGTTGCTCGCAGCCTTATGATCAGTCTCCGTAGGACTGCTCGTAGTCGTAGGTCCGGTACTCGTCATAGGGTTGCTCGTAGCCGTAAGGTCTGTCCCCATAGGACTGATCATAAGTCTGGCACTCGTCATAGGGCCTCCTGA
>KZ539008.1:2691-36660 GCA_000934665.2 Catajapyx aquilonaris
CCCCCCCCCCCCCTGGATCCGCCCATGGCCTGATCATGCGCTTGCTGTGCAGCCTCGTGTGTTATCACACCCAGCAAGCACCACTAGAACGGATATTGTCATGTCATGTCGTGGCATTGAAGAAATAGTGAGATGGTCATACTGGAATGAAAAACTACTTTCCCCGATATCATGTACTGGCACTAACCCTGTCCTAATCACAATGGTAAACTCCCTCATAGCCAGTACTTTCACCACTGGTGCAACTGAAAGATATGAATTCAGACTTTCCATTACCCATTTGCACAAAAAACATCTTAAAAATCACCTGCCTTACCCTCATTCAGTTTTTCCACACCTACAGTATGCTTCCTGACTTGCCACAAAGTCTGTTGCTGACTCAACCTAATGAGTACCGGTAATGATGTGGTTGCTTCACTTGGGGAAAAATGACATTGCTGAAGAGCAATTTTTTAAAAAAAAGAGAGAATGAGAGGATGGAATTAGAGGGGTCAAGGTACAATGAGATTTGGATTACCTTTTTGCAGGTTGGGAAGGCATGGAATGCAAGCAGAACCACTTTGGCACTGCCAACTGAGATTCGGCTTCTCTGGGTATTTTTCTCAGAAAAAGTGGACTGAATGAAACTTGAACAAAAATCGACTTAATATTTTCAGTACTTCCTTGGCAAATCTGGATGAATAAAATAAATTGATTTCATACAACTGATGATTTTGGGATATAAATGTATTTTCATGAAATAAAATTGTACTTAAAATGTATAAGTTCACATGCTTCAGCATTCTTTTCCAGGCAGCATTTGACACATCAGTCATAGATGGAAGAAAAATAGTCTTGGTACACCGCTATGTAAGTCTCTTTTTCTGAAGATGTCATTTTTGCAATAATGTCGTCGGTAACATCAGTCACACGCATCTCCTGATCACCAATGGTTACTGTAGGCACATGGTCCTCCTCTTCAACATCCATCATTCCAGCTGAAAGGAAACAACTTGATTAACAAATGTATCCATACTTTCATAATGAGTAGAGAACGGATTTCTAGGTTCTAAAAAACCCTCAAATAGGTAGGCATTTAGGCCCTGAAAACAGTCAAAATAGGCTCTTAAATAGGCACTATAAATCAGGCTGGTTCTAATTTATTTTAATTTCTACACAATGGAATTTTGCAGCATAGTAACAAACTAGCAGTTATTCCATATTTTCGGTGGTTAATCGCAGTTATTCGGTGACAGTTAACATCCTCCCTCACGGGGAGCCAATATGGCAGATAGAAAACCCGTCGGGCCGAATGTAGCAGCTTATTTAACGGCTATTAATAGCAGTTATTTCGAGTCGCAATAACTGTTAACGGCATATTTCCCGGGATCTTGCCGATCAACCGCTTCTTCGCTTGTCACAGGTTGAAGTGGGAGGGATTTCTTGAACGGAAAACCTGCAGAACTCTCGAAAATCTTACCGAATGGCGTGAAAAAGCTCGAAATAGGCACTAATAGGTGCTAATGGGCCATTTAGGTCCCAACACCCGAAATAGGCATTTTTAGGTTCTATAAAACTACGATTTTTGAGGTCCTTGTGTTATGAAACGGATAGATATTTTGGTTCCGGTGTTCTGCCTACAAAAGAAAAAGTAGGTAAAAACCTAGAAATCCGTTCTCTAATAATGAGTTTCCCTGCACAACAGGCTGCAACAAATGCCATAATGGGCTTAGGGTGTACCTTGGGTATTACAGAAATGCCTACTGCAGAAATATTTGAGGTCCTGTCAGCAAGACATAATTTACCCTGAATTTTTGTCAATATAATGGAAATATCCAACCAGTAAAAAGAAGGTTCTCGTTTCTATGGCATGCACCTGTGGGTTACGAGATGATCCTTTGAGCGAAGGGCAGCTCCATAAGAAGGGCATAAATTGCTAAAAACGGTTTAGTCTTTAGTGCATATGCTAGTGGTCTGCCTTAAGATTCCTCCACCCTTGCCCCATCCCACCAAGAAAATGAAGTGCTACTTGGCTAACCTTCCACTTCAGCAGCAGCAGCTTCTACATTCTCCATTTCAGCATCACTTGATTCACTGTCACTGTCACTCTGTCCTGGTATAAAGTGCTTTTCTGCCGAACTTTTCTTTTCATGTGCTAACAACATGGCCATAATGTCATCTTGCGCTTTGTTTGTAGGCTCAGCAGGCATTGGTGCAACCTCCGGAATCTCTGCTGCCTCTGGAGCAATAGGCGCCACAGTACTCTCCACCATCCATATTGGCCGCTCCTTGCGAACTTGTGCGGAAGGAGCTCCTGCAGCATCGCCAATGGTGATATCCACTCGCGTTTCCTCCACATGAAAACCTTGCCTGCGGGAAGCCTCCCCTGACCAAGCACCTTCCCCAGGTGCCCGATGGCCATCTTTGGAGCTATCCCCTTTGAGGGCACTAATGTCTGTCGGCTCTGGTTCAAGAACCTCGGGAGCAAGGCGTATATCCTCAACCCGCTGCAACAGTTCGTAAAGGGGCCCCATTTGTTGATTAAAGGTGGCCAGAAGCACTTTGGAGTCACGCGTTGCTGCAGCACACTCATCTTCTTCCACAACCGAGGAGCAGAAAGTGCAGCGAAACTCCTGGCTCATGGGGTCAAACAGCTGGAGAGTTCAACAAATGCATAACAACCCACATTTTTGATTGATCTCAGAATTGATGTACACAAGATTCAACCAACTACACAAGTGTAATGCGTGTGATGTTTGGGAGCCTGGGATTGAGGTTAAGGTGAAAAAATAGGACCTAGGAAAAAAATATCCACTATGACACTAGTATATTTATCTTGGTAGCTACAGTGAAACCTCGATATAACGCTCCTGCATATAACGCTTTTCCACTTTTAACGTCCCTTTTTTAGTCCCTTGATCTCTTCCATGAGGTAAATTTTCCTGCATATAACGGTATACTTTTGGGCGGTTCCTTGAAGAGCATTATATCGAGGTTTTACTGTATTAGTTCTGTCTCAATGGTTCAGGTATTCATAAACATGCAAGGAAAAAGATATTTGAAATACAGTAATTCGGCAAAAAAAAAAACCGAGGTCAAATATTTGACCTTTTGACCTCGACACTCTGACAGCCGTTACGAGATTGCTATTAGTACATCATAAAAGGGTATATACATGTATAGTACAGTACATGTTCCTGAATGATTTGTTTTAGTAACAATTTTTGATTACGAGGAAAAAACTGTTGGGTGACATTCTGGAAATTTTTTAGTTGAACTCTCCTGGGCATACCTGGTCAGCTTCAAGATCAGTGAAGGTCTTCTGGCAGGAGGGGCATTTGAAGCTGGCCCTGGAAGTGGCATCCCTCTCCTCCGTCTCCATCCGCTTGCGCATGTGATCCAGCCTGTATTTGACCATGTTGACAAACACCTTGTAGTTGATGAAGTAATAGTTGACCTTCTGTGCCTTCCCATCCGCCCCGGTCTCCATCCTCAGCCTGCTCTGCAAGAACTTGTCGTTCTTGAGCGTGGTGATCTTGGCCCGCAGCATCTTCTTCTCGAACTTGAGCAGCTCGCATATATCGTCCTCCTTCATGCAGGGGTTCCTGACCAGCATGTCGATTATGAGGGAGTCCTCTAGGGTGAAGAAGCCCCTCACCACCAGCCGGGCCAGCTGCTTCAAGCTGCTGGGTATCTCCGTCACCAGTTGCTGCGAGTCCATATCTGCTTGCTCGTCACGTGGCCGCCTCGGGTCCTCCTCTGCCCTGCATCACGGCTCCAGGTAAAGTACCTAAAGTACCATTGCCCTTCTTCGTGGCCCTGTTCATCACCAGTGGATGGCCCGAATGTCTTCCCTCCGGAGCGACGCCATTCCTCCCCAGGCTGCCCTGCGTGCGTCGATTTGAGGCGGGAAAAGGGCCAGTCGGACGCGCCCGCCAACCTTACCTTTGTCACATTGCCCTCTGTTGATCCTCCGCTTCTGGCTGTGTGACTCTGCGGGGTTCTGGGAATCACAGTCTAGCGGGAGAGATGGAGGGCAAGTTCGACGACACATTCCTGCAGGAAAACCTCTCCGTTTACTACAGCCGGCTCTTCCCATACTCCCTCTTCTACAAGTGGCTCTCGTATGGAAATGGTGAGGAGCTGTTGTTACATGTGGGGTGGACGGGATATTGATGTCGGGGATTACCTTTACAGTGGAGAAGAATTACTTTGCACACCGCGAGTTCTCCTTCACTCTGGCTGATGATATCTACATACGGTACCAGTCGTTTTGCAGCCAGGAGGAGATGACCAAGGAGATTCAGAAGCGGTGCCCACACAAGATTGATATTGGAGCTGTGTTTACTTTCAGGTAAATTGAAGGTATTGAGGGGTGAACAAGTTCTTGCATGTTGAGGTCATCACTGCCTTGGTTGGAGCATTTTGCCCACGTTAGCTGTGAGCCAACCAATCAGTGGCCACTTTTGGGGGTCTTCACCAGGTTTTGGCAGTAATACATACCTCTATTCCTTGCACATGTACGCTTTCTGAGGGAAAACACTGTGTGCGGAGAAACATTTACCATAAGGGGATACAAATAAATGTGTCACAACTTGCTGCCCATTTTCGAACTCATTTTCTCTCTCTTTCCATGACAATAAGTCACCCAGAAGCTATGACTGTGGACCTAAGATGTGCTTTCCATTCAACTGAATGTCCGCATGCATTGTGTCCCAAAAATAATTCAAACGTTTCTCCTCAATAATAAGCAGTTTAGTGCCAAAAAATCGCTAACCATTGCAGGCATTTAATTGGAACGCAATGAATATGTGGTCAATTGATTATTTGAGTGAGAGCTCATCTGACTGTCACAGATGTCATTTGCTACAAGTAGATCTACCATCTATAAACAATCAAACCTGTAAATGGGTGTGAAACTTATCTAAGAAGAACAATATTTCTGCTTTACCATCCTCCCTTTTAAAAAAAGCTGCATCGGGCCATTGCAATAAGGTCATACTTTCATTTCAGTTATCGGAAAACATTACTGCAACATACAGATGCATGTTTTTAAAAATAGAATGACAGTAATGCACTCACCTAGTGTGAGTACATCAGATAGGGAGCTACCCAGTGAGCATGACATAATTATAATCTATATTTTCTGTAACAAATTAGGCCCAAGGATCATCGCACAGTGACCTTGTTCCGGCCCCTGGAGAAAGAGCTAGTGTTTGACATCGACATGACTGACTATGATGAGGTTCGACGCTGCTGTAGTGGTGCAGATGTGTGCAGTATGTGCTGGCGGTTCATGTGTGTGGCTGTGAAGATTCTGGATTCAGCTTTGAGGGAAGACTTTGGGTTTGATCATCTTTTGTGGGTGTTCTCCGGACGGAGAGGGATTCATTGCTGGGTTTGTGATGCTGGAGCCAGGAAGCTGACTACACCAGAGAGGAGCTGTGTGGCAGAGTATTTACAGCTGGTCAAAGGAGGTACAGGCCAGGGCAAGAAAGTCTCCCTTATGGGAGATAGGCTGCATCCTTCTGTGCAGTAAGTATGCCCACATGTGTCAGGCCATTCGCAAACTAAGTGATAAGATTTATGGCAGTTGTAATTAAATATCTAGAAAGGCTTCTTCCTCTGCCTTCATTATCCTTTCTGTCTTGGATGGATGGATTGGAACAAATTACAGGCATCTCTGACACTGGAGAAAAGTCAAGTACTGAAAGTATTAGCTGAAACCTGCATGTGCAGCCTATGCATCTGAGTCACTTATTGTTAGTTTGCTTTTAGCCTGAATGTGATGCATGCTAGATGGATTTGTAGCACTGCATAGAGGAGCAGTTAAAATCTTTTATGGAGCTTAATGACAGACATAGTGTAATGCAGGGGTTCCCAACCTGGGAGTCGTGACCCCCCAAGGGGGCCGTGGAGCAGGTCCAGGGGGGCTGTGAGAGGCATTGTACCATATTTCTGTTTTGCATTAATATTGTGGGGAAAGTTCTTGTATTGTTTGGCTGCTTCATTAAAGATTTATGTATGTTACTTTTGCAAGGGGGGCCGTGGAGAAATTTTAGGTGATTTGGGGGGCCGCGGGTGCAAAATGGTTGGGAACCCCTGGTGTAATGAAAGATTTGCGTGATGTATAAAAATGAATACAATAGAACCCCGATAATCCGTCACCCACAGGACTGGGGCATTGCCAGATAACAGAAAAGGTCACATAATCTGAGGAGCAAAAGCGTAAGATATCATGAAATAATATACAATAGTAAACTTTTCTAAGTTGCCTTGGAATTGGGCAGGAGGCATCCCACAACATGGATTGCCCTCTAATTCCTCCGAGGCTAGATGAAATTCGCCCTTGGTTAATCCCAGTCGATTTTGCTTACCTATGCTAGACTGGTTCATGACTTGGGTACATTATTCAGGGTTTGGAAGTTTAATCTACCGTTGCGTGGGGAAATGTAGAGGGGTTCTAGGCGATCAGTCGATCACTTTGAGTACATGCAACATGGGTCTCCGACACATAGTTGCCAAGATAATTAGCAGTAAATAAAAAGCGCATTATCCCAGCTAATAGTTTCGGATACTGCTTACGACACTTCCACGCCTAGGACATTCCCTGCTACACCTAGCAGGATCATAAATTTAAATTAAATTACATGGTAACGCCTTAAATTTAAATGAAGTTTCCGTGGAGGGACACATATGTGCCAGGATATTTTATACCTTGTGTGTGAAGCACATTATCTCGGTAACTATGCGTCGGAGACCCATGTCGCATATGCTCAAAGTGATCGCCTAGATCCCATCTATCATTTCCCAAAGCGCCAGTAGATTAAATTTCTGAGCCCTGTAGATTAGGCTTGGAAGGTGGACATAGCCATCTATGGACATAGCCTAGCACTAGGTAGGTGTTAACTGCAGTTCACTGGTAACTGAAAACTAATGGATGACATAATGAACATTACTCTTCCATCAGGAATAGTGAAGTATTTATCTTTTACATACACACTCTGCTGTTTAAAATTTAACTAAGGCAATACAAAAATGATTAGTGGGCCTGCATTAACCTATTTGATGAGAAAATGTACAGTACCTATATTGCTGGAGCAGGACTTTTGGATACATGGAGTTCGACTACTACTACTACTACTACTACTACTTTTTTTTTTTTCTCCAGGCGTGCCAGCCATGTGATCAGTGCATGTTTTGAAAAAATATGCCTTGAGGAGCAAGATATTCTCTCAACCCCTGAAGATGTCAGCAAGATGCTTCAACTTGTCTCCAATGAGCAGCTGCGCAAGGCAATGGAGGCTGAAATGAAGCGATACAGTAGCTCGCGAGATAGATGGGATGCTCTATGCCGGGTCTTCAATGATATGAAACGGAAGGTATGGTAAATTACTATCATGGTTATTTAGTGGGGGTCATTACTGTATTCCTTTAGGTTGGATTGTTGTGTATGATAAATGTTTTGACTTGTGAATGAGGTTTCTGTAATATGGGACATAAAGCTAAGGTTAAAGCCTTGTTGTGATGGGCTGTATGTTTGAAAAGTGGGCAGTTTGTTGCTCAAGCTTTCACCATTTCCTGAATAGCCCCATTCCAGTCCCTTGTTTTGTGTTCATCAAATGTTGGTGTAGGTAGGAGCAGGAGCAGGGATGGATTATTGCTGAACAGGGAGTATTCTCTGTCCCATGTAGCCTCATTCCACTCCTGATTTTACTAGCTAATGCATAATTGGAGGTTTCTTTCTTAATTTTTGTTGATGCAACCGATCTTGATTCTGTTCAGACTTCTAAGACAATTTCTCCTGTTGATTTGGGCAATTTTTGATTCACATCATAAAGACTGTCAATTGTGGTTTTATCATCCACTTACATGATAGAAATGTACTGCTGATTAGACCACTCAGATCGTCAGATGCCACATGCAGTAGCTGCATGAACTGTTCAGTATCTCTTGTAATGCTCAAACCACAAACCATGGGTGAGGTCACAAGTTACCAAAGTCAACTGGAGCATATTTTTAATGCTTTATATATAGAGATATGTATCCAAGAAGAACGTTAAGGGCTCCATGCGCATCAACATAACTTATGGCAAATTTATTACCGTGTTTTGAAAAGGTTTTCACCCTGCATAATCAGTTTTCTCCTCAATTTGAGTTGAGGCAAGAGCAGGTTGTATCAAAGGAAATTAGTGAAAATCTCAGATTATATGTAGGTGTTCACAATGAAAAATCCTATGAAATTTTAAATTTCCTGCTTCAATATGTGTTGATACAGTTGCCCTACATTCAAGATGTGCACTCATGCTTATGACATGGCAAAATATGCTGCAAGATGCATGCAAGTTGTGCCGCCTTACAGTTTAAGAGATTACAAAATGGCTCAGCAAAGGATGGTTTTCATGTACTTACTCTTGAATCATGCTATGACAACTTTCAGGGTGAACTGAAGAAGTCAGGGAACTTCCTACTAGAGGAGATAAAATTCCAATATACCTACCCTCGCTTGGACATCAATGTCAGCAAAGGTGTGAACCACTTACTGAAGGCTCCCTTCTGTATCCACCCCAAGACTGGAAAAGTATGCATTCCATTCGACCCCAAAAAAGTGGACCAACTCAATCCAAGTGCAGTCCCATCTGTCAGGTAAGGAGAAATAACCTCATCTTCATATAAGCTGAAAGTAACATTTCATGATATATGCAGCCAGCTAATTGAAGAAATTAGCCAGTACGAAGCTGAGCACACCAACTCAGAGGAGAAGATCAAGGACTATAAAAAGACCAGCCTGTATCCAAGTATCCAAATTATGGAAGAAATGATAAAAAACCTGCAAGCGAGTTGTAAACCAAAGAAATCAGTTCAGAACACAAATGACTTCTAAAAACATCCGCAACTTTTATATCGTCAGTAAGCAAAAAAAAATATATGTACAGGTGCCTTGTGTGTGATTATGTGCCTTGAGGTGACAGGAAAAAAAATTGATGTCCTTTTCCAATATTTAGTTAGAAACGAAAAGTCAAGTGACATTTATACACCTTTGGCATGAAAAACAGCACACAGCAAATTGTGTTGGAAATGCGGGGGAAATAAAAGTACTGTATAAAAAAAGAACTTTCAGGTCCAGTTTTTCTTGCTCCCCACCACATTTTGAAGATCGTTGTTAGCTTATTGCACACACACATGCACATTCCTTTTTTGATGTAAAGCTGGAAAACACACTGAATGCAGATGTGGTGAATCAGGTCTCTTTCCTGGGGAGCTGGGGTATTGAAATCTCTGGAATCATCTGCAAAGAAAAATAGCATCTGTTTAGAATCACTGCCTCCTGTTTACACTCCTGCAAGACAGTCTGACGCTTGCAAGACTTGCAAGTTTACTACGAATAGATAGTTAACTGGAATGTATTTACCTTCATGAGGTTGTCCAATCCTAAGAGATAACCCTCTTCGTGGTTACCCTGCCTCCATGGAGTGCGGTGGTCCACCTTGGTCCCATTGGGCAATGCTAGGGTTTTGGCAAAGTCAATCATCCATGCTCCCACTTTCACATCATCATATATGATCAGGATGCTGCTGCCCAACACCTCGTGGGATCGGAAAAACTGGGAGTCCGAGAACTTCTGCTCGATCTCCTTCAGGCGGGCAACTAGCTTGTGGCGGACATCTTCCCGACAATTCAGGAACCGTGCTATCGTTGATTTCACCTCTTCCCACTGTTTCAATTTCTTCAAGTCATCTGTCACTGGCGGTGAGCCTCGCATCTGAGGGAGAAAAATTGAAATGTAATGGTTTCCAAAAAAAAAAAAACAGAACATGAGAAGAGCTTATGAATTTAGTGGTGCAAGTGTATTGGTGGTCTGACCTAAATTAAACCAAGGCTCTTCAATCCTGACAATGTTGTAAGTTACACAGATCATAACAGCAGATAAAAAGCTGTGGAGGCAGCTTTGAGGAATGTGAATGACAGATTGATAGCTAAATGACTGCCAACTGACATCACGCCCCTCCCACAGGACTACCAGAACTACATATCTGATCAGTTAAGGCCTATTCCTTGTAAATAATGTAAACAAACAACCCACTAGATAGGGATATACACCATTTCCTCCTCTCTCTGATAGTACCTGTCACATTTTACGTAATATTTAAAATTTTTTCCATAATCAGAAAACAATAATCATTCCTCAGAAGGGGTATAGACTTGCGCAGTTTTTTATCACTCAACACCCACTTTAACAATGAACAGGTGATAAGAAAAAAAAGGATTGTGTATTTCTTGAAATTGCAACACAATATGAGCTCTCCTACCTTAACTGCCTCTATGCGGAACCCAAGGCTGCAAGTGGAGCTCTGCTCTTCCCTGAACTGCATATATCGTAGTTTCGTGACAGCTTGCGCAGCATGCTCCTCAGCTGTTGGAGCATGTGGGTCAATCTTAACCATCTTCTGGTAGAGGTCAGGCCTTGGGTTGTTGTTGGTGACCTCTGATTCCAGGAAGGTACGGGTTCCCATCTTGATATCAATTACATTGGGGTCTTCAAATTCATGAAGGAGGTCCTGCATCTCAATAAAGTTTTCCTCCTGGTAGACTACCTCCCGGAAGTAGTGGGGGACCAGATCACGGGTGGATTCATCTTGCATCAGAGCCTCATACACACAGCTCTCATTGTTGTCGCTGCCAGAAGTCTTTTTCCAGATGGTCCCTGGGCCTGCTGGAGCAAACGAATCAGGGTGGCCGGAGAGTTGGAACCAACTGTTCCGCCGGTTCTTCAGGAGGAGATCACTTGCTGGTGCTGTTAAGTCCAAGGCATTCTGGAAATTGGTTAATGAAGAATTAATAAATATCCTAGTGCTTCTCATAATGCAGTGGTGTAAGAGATGAGCCACTTACCAGTGCCAACAACTGGAGCAGTGTCATGTCATCGGGGACGACATCTGGTCCTGGCTTCCCCTCGCTCTTGTGGTTGTCGCCAGAGTTCTTCTTGTTTGCCTTGTTGCTTTCCTTTGTATCTACCACAGTGCTGCACTCCTTATTCCTAGCCTCCGCCTTCTCGCTCTTGAGGTTCCCACTCTTGCGCCATTTCTTGAAAGCGCTCTTCTTCTTTGGGACGCTTTCCTCCGACTGGTTCTGCGCTGCTGCAGATGGCTTCTGGGTCTGCAGAAAGCTGCTCAGGTCCAAGCCACGCTCTCCTACTGCCTGCCAAGCACAATCAACAGACCAAAAATTATAGTCAAACTCAACCACTGGGGTATTGTTTATTTGTGCTAACCTCAAAGGCCAAACCACTTTTGTCTGATGACTTCCTTTCCGCAAATTTCAGAAGATTGGAAAAAACACTGGGGTGGTGCAACGTGTTTTGTAAATATCAGTGTGTTTGGGGAGGCTTGCTACACTTTTACGATTTCAGGAAAAATGCCGTTAATGGGACCGGAAATTGGTGGAAGTCACACCTTGGGCATCCAAGGTCCAACTGGTCTGAAAGGCCTTAAGTGCTAGCAGAAAAAAAATGCGTCAGATAGGGTCAAATTGTGTGTATGGCAAGCCTTGGTGCTATAAAGTGTAAACGATCGAGGTTAACTGGTCATTGGTCCGGATAAACTCTTTTTGCCCCCTTCAGATACGCGATGAACACTCGCATTTTAACCGTGAAAAATTAATCCCCCACTTATCAATTTAATTGCTGATTCCCTGCATAAAACCGACCTTCTCTAACTTCCCCATGCAGAATACGGCCTTTCCCTTCCAAGGATTCAGCCCCACTCACCCAACCCCAGGTCAATCCATCACGATTAATCAAAATCATACA
Source organism: Catajapyx aquilonaris (assembly GCA_000934665.2). Lineage (NCBI taxonomy): Eukaryota > Metazoa > Arthropoda > Diplura > Dicellurata > Japygidae > Catajapyx > Catajapyx aquilonaris. Next base: position 14,480 of record KZ539008.1, read on the forward strand.
CATCCCTCTTGTAAACAACTCGACCCCGTTAGAGTACACATTGTTGCATCCCCTGAACCCCAAGTTGCCCTGACACCACCACGGACGTCAACGATGTCCAGATAGCTCCAGACACGTCTATTGTCATTGACCCACATTATAGCGGGGGCCGTTATATTTAAAGATTCACTCACGCCATAATGGACAGGTCTAGACCTATTTATACTATACAAACGTCGCGGCGGACCTCCCCAGGCGTCCTTTTACGCAAATGCCCTGCAGGGCCAAGGCTCTGGAGGTCGCTGACTTGCCATTGACGGCCACTTTAAAAGGTCACCGGCGACCTCCGGAAGACATTTTTCTGGTAGTTACCCCTTGTATATCCTCGCAGTAGCCATGAATAAAGCTAGTCACGGGCGTGCCTGGATCACCCCACAAGACCGATGCCACACCTCCTAAGTGCGACCTACACCACTGGGAAAGGGTGCTCACGAGCCTCATTTGACCCGTTGGTTATGTCCGAGCAGTCCTGTGTGTCGGAATGCAGGCCGTGCTGCCGCAACACTGGCCACCATGTGTCGGATTTTTATTTTATTTTTTTGTGAAACCCAGAAGGCGTGTGGCAGAATTGAAATATTGTTGCGTATCCCATATGTCCGGTACTGGTGCCCCATTGTTCGTTTGCCTGGCCCGCATCTGGCTGGTATTGTTCGCACGTATATGGGCCAGCACCTTGTTGGGGAAGGTTAGGGTTGTCCCTTTCATCTGCTTCAACAGCAGGTGAGAAAAGACGGAACTGAATGCTCTAGAATTTACGCCTGACGGCATTTGCATATCCTTTCCGGTCCCGTTACTTTTACAGAATGCAGTCAAGGAGTATGTGTCCCTCCCCCCCCTATAAGTGGGCTGCAACCTTGGTCATACTATCGACGGATGAGGTGCTAAAATGTGGGTCATGGTATCCGGAAATTTCGTGCTGTTCAATTTTATTATGGTTATATACACTACGCAGTCCCGACTTTTATCTATCCTCGTTTAAGAAAGTCAACATGGTATCACCCAACGGAAGTGTATGCGATTATTCACGTTATTGCGTTTCAGACCTCCGTACACACCGCAGCTTCCGTTCGTGGTGACCAAACACACACCAAGCGCATGTCAAACCATGACTCATATGTCTCGAAATATTTCGCGAATTTTTTTTATTCCCCCCCCCCTCCCATATGGCCTGTACTTCAAACAAGTATGCCATATGCAATGATAGCAATCTATAGATTGCGACATACTCGGCTAAAAAAGCACATCTGTCCATATGTATATATACCTGACACACGAGACACGACAGACAAGCCTGCGTCACTAACAAGCGCCAGTAATTACCATTCTTGCGCAAGTTTCGAGGACCACAATCCGGATAATGGGGAGGTCCTTTCGGACATTTCCGGGGTCATCTTCCACTTGCGTCATTTGAAGTGCTTCAGAGACAAAGCGTGGTAAAAATTTGTGAAATAAAACGCTTTATGAGCAATCATCGCATGCGCTCTAAGGGTTATACTCAGTTTCGTTCGCGGATCAGACACTGTTTGACGTCATACCACGATTCTGCGTAGGCTCCAAAACAATCGCGCAAAAATTGTCCGAAGATTGTCGCAATGTCCACGGCTGGATTTCAGCCAATGCATCAATCGACGCAAATAAATCAGAATCAATTTACGTAATAGTCGAACAAAAAAACCACCGACCCCAATTTTCAGTGTTTATGTCGCTAAAATTCGCGATATAATCGCGAGTCCGCTTTCCCCGCCAAAACGAACGTCACTTGACTAGCAAAAAAAAGCCAATCACATTGCGAAATCACTTCCGTCGCACATCTAAAAATTTCCCCATACCACCTGGTTCCTTTTCAACGTCATCCATGACGCTCAAATGGTCAGAACCATTCTCAGATTTCTCGAAATTTAATCTCCCCCAACGTGTATGTAGAAACTCGGTGCTCTTGTACTCTCTAACAAATCACGTCACTGATAGTGCATGATTACGACACGGAATTTTAACCCTATATGCAATAACCTCTCAATATCACAACCCTAGCTTATTCTTAGCTCTGAATATATTTTGCCTTTTTGAAAGGTCGCGCTTCTGGACTTTGTGACCTTCCTTCACAGATGTGTGTCGTTTGCGTGACGTTTTATTTACAGCCCAATGTCCAGCCTTGATGGTGTGTAAATCTCGAGTTCATCCTTCATCAGAACGCACCCGAATCGTTAAAAAAATATTGAATTAAATGGACTCTTCAGATACATGAAGTGGGAGGGGAGTGAGGAATTACAACCGCATAGATATTATTCACAGTCACTTTGAAGGACCGGAGCTGCAAAACCGCGATATCCTGTCGGACCAAGGTTGGACTTGTAGAGAAAGATGAATTTGGCAGTTCCGCCAAGGTCCACATCGGAAGTTGTATCTCAAATGTGGCAAAGTGCAGTACTTCCTGTAGCCTACGTGCGATAGCTCAAGATTATATTGAATTGACTCGAGGGGCACCGTGCTGCATATAAATTATCCAGAGACAAATTGTTGCATATACAAACCAGTGCATGTCTTCAGAATCAGTTGCTGCAAAGTTTCTAACTAAAAATGCAAATGCAGGCAGATTTTAAAGGCTAGAACATGCTTTTTCTTATTAACAAAATCCCTATTTATGCAATGCACGTAAAATGTAGCAACGTAACTCGATCGTGACGGCATGGTCTATGTACTTAGCCGTTTCCTTGAAGGATCTGCCGTATCATCATTTCACAAGTGGGCTATATCAAGCTGAAATGACCCTCACAGATACTATTTTTACCCCTTGATATTAAATGGAATCCTTCCTATCACCAAGGTCCACGACAGATAGGCCTACAAGAAATGCCACACGCTTTGTCACACCTATCACTCGGTATGTAAAAAGAGATAGAAACTCTCTGAGGTAACAATTTCTATACACTACTGACGCAAGCACGTAAAAACTAACTCGTGCAAACTTGCTAAACAACCTACATAAAAACAAGAAATGTCCAACAATCACACCATACTCTCAGTCACCCCAACACGACATTACCGTCATTTTTTTTAACATTGCAAAAAAAAAAAATTAGTTCACTGTAAAACTAATATTCCAGACCACATATTTTTCCAACAAATTATCCTGACACCCCCATAATTTGACCTGAGCTGACCTCACCTTTTTCACTCGATGATTCAATTCCACCAGACTATCGTACTGTTCAGCCGCCTTAAGAAACAGATGCATCACGATAGATTCCATCCGAGACAACGCTCGTGTCACTTTCTTCATCCGGGACACACTTCCCGATCCACGCATCCAATGATCCTCCTCAATTCCTCTTATACGTCCAGACCACTAACGCTAATCGGTACCGTTCTCTACCGAGCTCGCAGCTCATCTGAGGCTTTTCTGCTGCTGGTTGGATGACGGCACGGCCGCAACCGGTAGATAAAGAGCGAGTGGCTAGTACACATTGCGGTGTTGCCAAGGATAGAGAGAGAGAGAGACCTACGTGAGGACAGGTCTGTTCTAATCGGTGGTCGACACCGTTGTGAAACCTTTTGGATGGAGAGAACTGAGGGGGGGGGGGGATGACGTTGGTTGCGACCTTCTTTTACAGGGAGGATGTGGATGGCATGGCGGGAGAAAATGGGCAAAGTTGCCATACTGTGCGATTTTTTTGTGTGTGAAAAATGTCAATGAACTTGTTGGCCTTGTTTTAGAAGGTGGCCACTTTGTATTGTTATTAGAGCTTGGGGATGGTCCAAGTTTAATTTGAACCTTGCTTCCATATCTTACAGCCCACTATTGCATTACCAGCAATTTATTACACGAGGCTAACTTTATGACACCCTGTTACATTCGGCAGAACCTTTGCCCCCGTAAAACCGCGAGTTATGAAATATGGAGTTCATCCTCTCGCAACATTTACCTTGACTATTGAGCGATTTACGACACCTTATATCCTTCGAGACGATTCAGTAGGGGGGGGGGGGTGACCCACTGAAAGTTTGGCAAGGTCGCATCTATTTTCTACCCATATCTAGGCCACGATCGGACATCAATCATTCGGAAGAGGGGAATCTCCATCAGGAAACCTTCTCGTGACGTCCACACAACGGGCAACCCCATATCCTAAGAAAACGGTACGACCCCCGTGACGTCACTTTTCAAAACATTCCGGATATCCCCTATATAACGGGGTTGCATATTTCAGACGTGATTTTTCTCCCAAGCACGTTGCGTCAACTCCGTTTCCCATAACTTTCTATTGAAGAAGTCAGTGCTATCAATATTCTATTGTCAATTTTTTTTTTTCTTCGCGGAATTATAGGGTCAGGCACTTGCTATTCAGACTATTTCTGAGCTATGTCAATGCGTCGTGCGTGGACAGACGGTCGTAAGTGACACTTATGGGGAAAGTTACGGGCTCGTAAAAATTCGCAGAGTGTCAGGAAGGTGTCGGAACAATCGAACGTCTAGAGTGCATCACCCTCTGACTCAATGCAATCAGGAAGGTCGCACTGAAACACCCTGTGGGCTTATGTATCACCGCCAAAGAATAGTCAACGCCCTTGCGTCATATCGGACTAATTTTTTAAAAAATGGAATCAAGGTGCCTTATTATGGGCCAAGGGAGGTCACATTCCAGTAAATTTCCAAATACCTGCGGTACCCTGCTGATTGCCAGAGTACGTACATATTATTGCGTACATTCCCTAATTTTCTTAGGTTCATTCAGATTTGTATCAAACAGCAGCAGGGTTGGAAATAGGCGACCTTCCTGGCGGGCAATACCTCAACAGCACTTCTAATAGGCAGACTGGATTCATTGTGCGCCTCCGGTGCAATTACATTGGCAAGATGGTGTGATCTAGCTTTAAGGAAGTAAACAAGAGCGTGCCTTTGTGACGCCTTTCAAGCCGTGCCAGGCTCGGTCAATTTACACCGGGTGGTGCACTGCTCAAGACCCTAGTTCACCAAGATGATAGCTGAGACAATTGCGGATTGTTCACCCTAGCAATCATCGAAAAATAAGCAACAACCACAGCTACTTCTCTCTAAACTGGTTGTTGGGGGGTAAACACCACAAAACGTGTTCCCTAGCCCTCTTGTGAATTACGGACTGGGCAGTGAACCACCCAGTACATTCAAATTATAATAAACTCTGCCTATACATTCTTATTAGCGCTCGATGGCCTGTCTTTCGCAATTCCCCCCCCCCCCCTCCCAGGCATTGCAAATCTGACATCTAATTCGCATGAATTCACACAGAAACGAGCGTGTGTTTTAGACAGTTAAATTATGGCGTGATTTCTGGGGTTGTTTGCACTGTGAGTCAGGTAATTATTGTGCTCAACTAGTACTTGCGTCACGCCGATAGTGTTAGTCATATGATGAGGGCTTCTCCCATTGCAATGTGAAAAAGCAATAGACTTAAAAATAAACTGCTGTTATTTCTCATGGCCAGTCATGAGCTATGACGGCACAAAAAAAAATTATCCGATTTTATTGTATAAAACGGGTTATAAAACGCGTGTTCTACGCGTTGCATAAACACATGCGGCAGGCAAAAAAGGTATAGGTTGTTTTTAAAACTATTCTTGCTCTGTTCGGCAATAACAAGGAACATTAAGCCCTTGGAGGACTTTCAAAAGGTTGTGGAAAGGTGACGCGCCAAGACGGTCGTGACCGGTCATTAAAACAGAGACTTAATCCGCTCAAGTTTAAGCTTTATCGCTCTTAGAGCTCTGGTATAGAGATCAAGGGTCGCGCAGTTGAAATAAAAAAAAGGCTTTTAAAGGATATTTCCAAGGTTGGCCAAGTCAGGTACATTTCTCAGCATGGCGGATTTCAGGTGACCTCATGGAAATTCCGGCATATCCTGAAAGAAATTAGGGGCACCTGATGCCGTTCGAATTCTTGGAGTCTTGCTTGTCACTGACATCGTGTGTACTGTACACGGTACTTGTTGTACGTCATGGGGATCCCGGATGATCCATAGTCAAGGAATGTTTTATGGCCACGCGACCGATATTCGATATCAGAGTGGCGCACAATGCTACATTCAAGTACGGTGTTTTAGACTGGTCACGGTTAATGTATGTACTGACAGAGGTCACGCCGTGATATTAGTTTAGGATCAATACATTCGCTGGACACGACTACTCGTATAGTCAAGTATAAAGACAATGCACAAAACGAATAGGTGTAATGTCACAAATGCGGTTTGTGTGGACTACAATTTGACTGATGAAATTACGAGATTAAGGGATCGTTATTTCCAACCTAGACGTATTTTTAAAGTTTTATGATCGCTTCCACATTCAGCCAGAAACGTAGCAACATTGAATACAATACCGTCGGAATTTGAAGTGCAAAAAGTTATGTCTACTCCCCCGAGATAAAACATTAATGCTTAAAATACTCGAGCCAGCTTACGCGCCTATTTTTTTGCCAATTCAGAGGCCATTGTATCAAAGCAGAATGGCTAACAAAGTAGTTAAAAATATATATTATCTCCCGCGTTGCATAACGAACTCGGACATTAACTTCGCACAGGGAGTTTCCCTAATGTTGTTTTGATGCACCCTTGTTGTTTTCAAGCACAACAAATACAAGTGGCGTCGAAGGACAACGGCCTTCGTTCTCCTAGGTCCTTGACAAGGTTGTGGAAAGGTGAGGGCGAAGAAAGGGCTTCGTCGTACACTTTTATAATCGTGTCTAAACAACGAAATGCAATCAGCAATTTGATTACTATGTCTTATTTTTCATCCGTGAAATTTCACGTAATGCATCAATGTCATTTTTTGCTTTATCATTGCGCTGGGTTTAGCTGCATTGACTTTAAAACAACAACAATAAGGCCAGTCTTATTCGCATCATTTTTAGTTATAATAATGAAGGTTATTTGGCACAAGTCACGAACGGCTAAGAAGAGACATATATCTCGTTCCGTTTTATTTATGATTGCTGGGGCATGTGCTAATAAGGTAATTGGTTATATGCGTACGCCTCGTTAGCTCCAGGGAAACTTCAAACTAATGAGCTAGCCATTATTCTTACTTGCCACCTACAACCTTAGCTCGAGTTCAATGTCAGCGATGACATGCGAAAATGCAGTATTTCCACGTGGGAAGGGCAGTTGCACAGAATTAGGTGTCCAAAAAGTAATAATTCCAGTAAGACGAACTGCGTGACTCACAATAGCATTTCAGCGCAATGATAATTTATGTGATGCATCGTGAGCTCATTTGGATGGCTCATGCCGCTGAATTACACAATAAGGCAAGCGCTGACGTCACATAAATACAGTACTGTATTAACAAAATGTGGCAGCATTATAGTGAAGAATTAGACAACACACGTCTGCTGGACATTATTTTAGTCACTGAGGGACGCCTAAAGTGTGATTTCTAAACTAAGCCTCATGATGTACGGAATGTTATCTGATTGATATCACGGATAATTTCCTAAATATACATAATTATTAAGTATAGTTGAATATGCCTAAGTATTATAGCTTATAGGAAATAAATGCTGACTGTTTTTGTTTTTTACGCACTCGTATTTCCAAAACAGTGCGAAGAAAAATCTATCATTTCTTACCGAAGACCGCCGAAGACTGTACAAAAAATTTACATATACACGTACTTAATAAAAACTAATTATTACTAATATGCTCAGTGTAAATATGGTAAACGGCGTTTATTTCTTCAGCCTAACCAGATATGCAATTTAATATAGGAGCTTATATACGCGACGACGCATAGCCTTGACCATTCACAACATAGCAAAAAATAGTCACTTAAGTTACAACACATTAACAAATAGAGTTTTGTACATTTTGTACTTCGACGCTATCTTATTTATATAAATTACTTGAAAAAACTGAGAAAACATCCGAAGGTGTGTGGGATAAAATCTCGTGAAGTATGACTCTCTAGTCAGAGCACCTGAATCACCTGTGTGTGGACGTACAGTCTAGTGGCATATACTATACCCAAGTCACAAGCAATTTGCTACGTGTTTATAGTGACAGCTGGCGAATAATAATAGCACTGCATGCGAAGGCTATATATTCCATTTATACCATCCACATTCCTATATGACTCTCTGCTATTAATACAGTAAATTATTGGAGCCCCCTACTATTTTCTCTTTTTTTGATCAATTTTTATCACTGCCTGAAAATGTCATGACTTCATGAGAATTGGGAACAATACTAAAAATGGAGAAGTGACTCCAAAAATGCACATAGGATGGGAGGCTTCTTCGTCTCTTATTCTTTTACGTGCATGCACAAAATTCTTGGCTTGGAATTTGACACTGACGCACTGAAACAATAAATTGTCAGAAACGAGCTAGAAAAAGTCTGGTTTGCGGCGTTGTAACCAGACTCAGTCAGGTTCGGTATATTTAGACTTTGCCCAATAGGAGGCCCGAACAGTGCTGTATCTGCCACGTCGACGTAGAGTACTGTACACACGGAGCACCACACGTGCCGGATTAAATAGGAGCACTGAACGCATTGTTCAGACCCATTGTTAACCCTGCTGGCACGCCTACTTGCATTGCTATATTTATGTGGCCGCCTCTGCACAGAGTGCCTATGAAAACAATAGCACCTACGTATTAACATACATTTCCCGCAAACGAATCAACTATACACAACCACCAATTTCACATAGTTGAGTCCTTATTTATACATATTCTGTACCCTAACACGGTTGCTCAATGGTCCAATAAACACATTGTTGGCCTCATTGTGAAGAAATTTGCATGCAAATAAATTTCATCACCCCCATGTGGCGCTGCTATCAGTGCGAAGATTTTTGACTTAAATTGCATCGTATCCACTGATCCATAATTATGTCGATATTGCGATAATCAGGTAATCAGCAAGTACAAAAGGTGTACTGGCGTTTGCTCCCACCTGACGGGAACCATGAAAAGCTCACTCGGCATTGTAACTCTTTTTTTTCTCTCTCTTCCCATTACCACCTCGCCGTTGTTACGCGAAGGTTTCCATGTCCAAGTTAGCAATGTTTCCCACATGACACTTGGTTTAAAAATATGTCAGAAACGCAAATGCCACATGAAATTTTAATGTACGTCAGTACCTCTCTAAAAATAGGCCATAAAGCAACATGATGATGCTACCAGCTACTTTATATTGAGATCAAAAAAAGATGGAACGTGAGAAAACTTCACATCCTTGGACTCCCTGAAGGTCACGTTTTTATCTGCCATATATCTGCAGTTTCAACTTTCAGTACTTTTCCGGAAAGTCACTTGAAAAAAATTCGCTCAGTGACGTCGACCCACGAAGATCCTCGTAATAATAATTATTTAGAGAGCAAAGTTAATCTATCACATGAAAATATTGACAGGCAAGTGTATATCAGGTTTTCGTAATGCTGTAAGTGTCAACAGAGCAGTGATGGATGTGTGTACGAAGGAAACAAATTTTCCCAATAATCTGTTTGTACCAGTTCATTTTTACATTATAACTCTATACAACTCAAAAATGATCGATTACATCCTCTATTTTCCCACGGGACAGACAACACACTGATCTAATAATTTCATAATGCAGCTTGCTGCTTATCACCACTAAATTTGATGGCACACAACTGAAAATAAGTGATAAGATAACGTTTTCACAATTTCGTGAACTTTATAGTGTTCTTGCATTACACTCATTTCAAATTCTTTCGCTGCAATAATTCTATCTTGCAATTCTGACTCGATGATGGTAGATAATGATATGTAAATGCCGTCTAAGCTAAGAACATCTTACTGTTGCCGATAATAAGATATGTGAATCGGCGGCAATTCCTTCGGTAGTGAAATCAGCAAAATATGCATCTACATACAGGTGGAGTCAGAAGAAACATACAAACAGCCTCGAATTATTCTGCCGGAATATGCTAGAGCTCCATCCTCGAGTAGCCTAAAGATGATAATTTTCTCAAGTTTTTCCAGCAGAGTTATCCAGGGATGCTACTCTACAGATAAAACTCTAGTATGGCTGATTATCTTGCGTCAATTGTACTTCTTAATAATATGTACGTCATATTGTTACGTGCACTCACACACAACATGAAACTATAGCGTCATGATGTAAACCATGCACACACTTTCGTAAACTGACGAACAACTACCAAAGGTAAAGAGAATAAAAAGTGCAGTGCAGAGACCTTTACAAGTGCTGCTAGTGCTCCTCCATTCTCATCTGGGACGATTGTATCGACGTGTTCGGGTCTCCTGGTCCATACCGGATCTTTCTGCGGAGAACAGAGGCATGTGAAAATCATAATGCACTTCAGCTCCCTCACTTGACGTCACGAACTATACACACTAGAGAAAATGAAAAGCCCAGATCTGTGACCTTAGTGACCCCAAAATACCATATGGGCTTACACAGTCTAGGAAGAGAGATTGATGTCTCCCCAGAAAATTTTTCATGGTCATTTTATGAGGAATGTACTGTGAAGTGTCTGACCAGGTAAATATACAGGTGATTACCTCATCAGGTATGCATTAATTACATGCGTAATGGCAGGCAGGTTTTCAAAATTAGTCCCAATTATTTTACAATTGCGTTGTATTCCGCTCTTTGAATTCTATGCAAGGGACGTCATATATGGTGATTATGTAGCTTTTGCGTGATTTTACATGATGGGTATATGCAGGGTTATTATAGTAACACACGCATTTGGTTCATGTTGAGTGATGCCCTGCTTATTCTCATACCGTTTATGGTTATGAGGCTAAGTTTTGATTATCATGTTAGAGGGCAGGATGGCTAATATCATGAGGAATATAATAACTATCACTTGTCAAGAAGGGCTTTTGTACATATACACAGTATGATTTATGCAGGATATTCCCTATACCGCCAACAGCAACAGAATCAAAGCTGAAGAGCCTCCCCACAGTGTAATTAAGCCTCAATTTCATTTTGGTCTGATAGAATAATCAAAGTAATCGCCCTACTTGAAGCAATTACGGCGTAGTTATTGACTACCCTGTGTAATAATATTTCGATAAGCAGCACAATGAATACACTCCACTGGTGTCAAAGCAGTGCGTTTCAATGTGCGCCTCGGAAATTCAAATATGCTCCAGCTTTTTTAAAATGAAAAAATAACCATATTTTAAAAGTATTGTGTCAACTGTGTCATTCTAGAAAATCATGGCACTGAAGTTGCACTGTTGCCAAAACAGATCGGGAGGATTTCCTAAGAGGTCATCAAGATCTCATCAGCTGCATTACGGGATGATGCTATATATCACCTCTATCCGTCGATTACTCCATTGTTATCGTCCATGACGGCTTACACCCACTAAATCACGGTCGCCGTTTACGCAACGGATGAAAGTCGTTTCTTGCTGCACGCGGATTTGGATCGACAACAAAACGAATATCTACGTATGCCATAATCCGACTGACGTAACTGCCTCCGTCAGTATAAATCCAACCCAGCGATAATAAAAAGTACGACCCCCAGTTGTATATTTGCATATGCAAACGGATTTCGTATAAGTAGTACATACTGTACACACACGTTTACAACTGTTTTATCTCCCTTTCGCGAATGGTCCCTCGCTTTTATGGCAACCATATGGGGCATGTATTCTCGATTGAGAAGACTTGAGCCCATCAAACTGCGCTGACGAAGGTTTCAAAAATAGTATGGGCTAAAACAGAGGGTCATGGCCTCCATGTTCATGTATACAATCTCGAAACAGACTGCGTTATTCCAAGCCAGTAGAAAGCATGGAGCCAACGCTTCTGGGAAATGGCCTCCATGGCAATTTACTCAGACGTATACGATGTCGGATGGGAAAGGACGGCACATACATAAGCAGTGTATAAACAGAGTGTTCTTAAAACGCACAAAGGTGGTAAATAACTTCCCTGCTTGTTTGATCAGTAAGCATGTACCGACAAATGAAGCAGAGAGATTGAAATAATTCAAAGCGCATTGAAATGACGTTAGCGACGTCTGGAGTCCAGATCGCATTATAAATGAATAGCAGGTACAGGCAGTCTGGTCTCAAGATATAGCAAGTGGCATTTCGCGAAGACCTTGAAAGATTTTAGCGTCATGAATCCACTCTACTTTAAGAACATCCTGTAAGGGATTTGGCAGGATTAATCCCGAAGCGACATGAACTCCCCAGACAGTTTTTTTTTTTTACCTTTTGAACTGACCCACTGGACACAAGTGGCTGTAGAAGTTGAGTAATTTGACGTATGACGAAGTCTCGACCAAAAATCCGAAGGGCCGACAGCGTCTGTTCCCATCTGGAGAATATGTCTTGATGCCCAGCGTTTCGTGCATGGATAGTCTGGAAATTTGGCCAGTCAATAAGATTCATTATCAGGCCAGAGTAGCTATTGGGCATAATTGGCTCACACGGTTTTGCAATGTAAGAATTTCCAAACAAATGTGCAGTGTAGGTGTCCCGATGGCATTAGTTCTCTCGCGTCTATATATAGTTTAGGCAGTTGCTGCTATAGAGTTGTGTATATAGGGTTGCTGAAACTAGGCTATGCAACAGAATTTCAACAGATTCGACTACAAGCCCGTCAAACCGAAACAATGAGTTCGCAGATAAGACCGCAATGGAAGCTTGCAATGTAGTCGTGATTATGCTTAAAAAGTTAGCTCACACTCCGTTTGGTAAAAGTTTTGCGGACACTCGACCCTGTGACTTCACCTTCAGGTATTGCGTGGAATCATCCATTTCATTGACAAGTCCATTAAATGGCCTTTCTATTACGCGTAAGTCATAGGAGTGAATGTCAGAGATTTGTAGATATAGTCTACCGATATAAAAGTGAACTCACATATGAAACACACGATATTTTATTAGTTTGAAAAGTGAAGGTGTTGCGGTGAATTATAAATCTAATTTGTAATAATAATAAAGTTCCGCCATTGCACGATATATAACATCCGACTGCCTCTTGTTACGTCTTACGTGTAAGAAGTATAACTTCCGTACACACAAAAAAAATCACGTTTCCCCCCCTAATGCTGCATATTCCCCACGTTTTTGCGTGACTTATGTAAAAGTAAGATTCCTTGAATAAAAATATCTCGTAAAAGATAATTATACACACTTAAATGCTATACCGTTTATCTCTTTCTGTGCACGTAACCCACTTATTCACGGTGAATAATCAAGTCAAATCATAATTAAATTCTTTCTATTTTAGTCTGGCGCATGTCCCCCACCACAATTGTTGATGCAGATGGTGACCTTACAGGCATGTCCACATGTTTTACATACGAGAACCCGCACGGTAGTGGGTGAAAGGACGGAAATTATTATATATATAAGGTGAAGAAATTTACTTTACGGCCGCTTTGGGGAATGATAGAGGGGATCAAGTAGCGCCGGATTTACCCCCCCCCCCNTTTAAGAATTCAAATTTTGTATTGTGTTCTCTCCTTTATTTAATGCAGCGTTTCTCAAACTTTGCCACATCGACCCCCCCTAGAAAGTAATTTCAGATTTGGCCCCCCCCCCTCCCCCCCAAACCGAATAAGCCCGCCGCAGGCGAAATTTTTCCCGTTCAAGGTCACACAATCTTAGGTGAATGTAATAACTGACAAAGTACAGTGGAATCCTCCTATACTGTAAGCACATCGGATATAAGCAATAGAAAGATCGGTCCCTTCATATTTCCAGCAGTGCCAATGTCCAAGCACAGTTGAATCCGGACGTAACAGACCAGTCTGCTATTATCTGACTGTACAAATCCTTATTCAGAACTGCACATTTGGCTTTTAGAACTGCACAAATTGTGTAGAACTGTACACTACAGCCAGCCCTGAGAAGTAGTTCTTACGAATCTTACCTCATCAGTACGACTTTTTCTGTTTCGAGTCACATAATCTTTCGTAATTTTTGGATTCGCCCCCCCCCCCCCCCCCGGGGGGGGGCGCCCCACAGTTTGAGAACCGCTGATTTAATGTTATTTTATTTTAAAAAGATTGAAAGTTATGGCCGCCCTTTGGCACTTACCTTTTCTGCATGTGCCAGTGCCTATTGTGCCTAATGGGAAATCCGCCGCTGGGTTCTAGGCGACCACTTTGGGTATATGCAACGCCGCGTAGTTACCGAGATAATTAGCATCAAATCTCGGTAACTATGCGGCGCGGCGGTGACCCATGATGCGACCAGTGATCGCCTAGAACCCCACTATCATTTCCCAAAGCGGCCATAAGTAAATTTCTTCACCCTATATATCTGTCCATATCCTCCCTCCAAACCATGGCCACATATAAGTGATCTTGACATACAACACCATACGAGAAACATGTGCCTCAACTAAGCACCTGCGCACCTGCTCCACGTCCTTGCGCTAATACAGACGGTCGCGTCGCCAAATTCGTACCTGACCCTCCCGCAACAAGGCTGCCCGACACGTACGGTGGGTTGCAGGATTGCAAGGATATTGTGTGCAGAGTATTGCCCGAATTTTGCATGTGCGTCACCCCCCGACTATCAAACTGACGAGAACAGGTTTCCAATGGTGTGAAAATCTACCCCCAAGTCCTACCTCCCCATCGGTTACGCCAACGCTGATAAGAAACAATTGTTTCCTCTCTAGAAGGAAAAACATGCAGATTATCGGCAGTATTAAAACTGAACTTTGCTTTCACGGACAATTGGCGCGTAATGCAGACTGAAACCAAATGATACATCAATACATTGTGAACGTTTTGTACGTTGCTAAAAATAAACACAGCAGCGTAAGGATGTTTTAATGTTGGGCATGACTTTTTATGGTTACACAACAGTCGTCAGAGACGAATCGGAAGAGGCTTACATGTGCCTACGCCAATCTGTGGTTACGGTAATGGCCATCCCATAACTATCTGTAATCAGGGACATCACGAGGTGTCTGTCATTTGGACAGTGGGCAATGTTTTTCAGCCAATTAAGCAGCTATTATATTTAAATCGTCTGTGTAAGAGCAGAAGGTTCACAGCATTGACGTCAATGGGCAGGGCGTGGTTCAACAGTCCAAAACAAATGAGATGATAATTGGACTGTAATTTAGTATAACTGTCCAAAAGTTTCACTTATGATGTGCTGGCTCGAGAATGTCTTTTTATCACTCCTGTAGTAAATTCGCACTACACTATTATATGCGTCTTTCAGATAACAAATTATTTTCAGATATAAAACGTTGTAGTTGTAGCTTCTTCCCACAGGCCACAGCACGAACGACCTTTGCAAACTCACTTTTTTTTTTTACCTGCAAAATTGATCCTGAACGCTGAAGCTCTCTCGGCTAAGAGAAATGACTGTGTGCACAGAGTATTGCAGCAGGCAGTAACTTACAGTGTGGCATGTTTGTGAACCTATTATTCGTAAACTGCGTTTTACTGCATGTTGCCTCAATAAATTGCAAAAATATTAAAGCTAATATCATCTTGCTCCACAAAGAGAAGTTGTCAGAAATTGATATAAACCGGTACGTATATAACTGTGGCGCCCATATTTACGAAGATACGGATCACATTCATTATGTTAAAGCTGCCAACAGCTTCTGACAGAACTTTTTATATGGAGGAGAAATCTATTGCCGTTTTTTGTCAATTTAGAAATGTGGTTTGAAACCCTTATTTCGTTGTCGTCGTGCTTAATATATTGCCTTATTACTGAAGTCATGGTAAAATTATATCTCCAGACTCGTTAAAAATAACACATGACTAAGCATTATCATTCAAACTGCTGAGTTACTACTAAAAATAAAACGGGCGAAAATAATAAGCCGAAAACATTTCGAATGGACATGGAACTATACAAAAAGCCACTGTATTTTTGTACAGTACTTGCTTATTCTTTTGTGAAGGGGTGTATAATATAACACTCTCCTGGGCAGCAGGAAAGGCCAGCCTCTAAAATATATCGAGGAAAACTGTGAAACACGTCAACAAAAGGTGTGTGGACCTGATATGCTAATTATGACGTAAACATCGTGTATCGTTTCGTGCCCAGACTTCGTAAATACACGATTCCAATCACTTCTTGCTATTATAGTGTCAGCCGCTCTGGGCATCCAGACACATGGAGCACTATATTGTGCTTCAGAAATGTTTGCAACATATTCTGGAGATAAGTGAAGGGAGCTAGTTGAGAAAATGAATACCCTGTCGCTAACATTTCTGGAAATGAGAGTAACAAGTCGAAAAAGACACGCAACTGAAAACCCCGCTACCCTCAACAGAAATAAGGACAAAAAAAATGGCATTCATCCCAACCACGAACGTCGCTCGCGTGATTCCGGTATACGTAATACCATTCTGGAATATCGGCTATATATATTTCTTCCTCTCTTTTGCCTTCCAAACAACTAACCTACCCGAACATGATCTTCCGAGAGGGATGAAAGGGTCGCGACGTCCCTTTCCCCAATCACGTATTCGTGTACAAACTGTACTAGGTTCGTGAGTGCCTTGCCCAACTTTTTCGTACAGCACACAATGGTACAGTCACGCGAATTGAACTCACACAACCGCACTTGTTCATTATGGGAGAATCTAATGACGTCAAACCAAATGCTACAATGCACCATTATGTTAGCTCGCCAGCTGTTTCCTCCGATCCCAGAATAGTTAAGTGGTGCAACAAAGAGGTGTACCGAATTGGCCTACCTGTCCGGTGGCCTGTGGACGCCTGCACTTGAAACATAACATTGGGGCAATATCCGTGGCACTGACTCTGTGTCTCCAACGGACGGTCCACATAGGACCCCCCATCAGGAAGTGGGTATCGCCAATTTCGTATTGGCCATTGACAATCAAATCGTAAAAGGATGTGGCACTTCCGGTGGGTCACTGTAATTACCAGTGTCGCACCATGTACTCCTCATCCCACGCCATTAGCATTATAATTATGTGAGGAGTACACGCCTAACAGCCTTGAAGTCACATCGTGCATACATTATTGCAGATCTTCAGTCAATGACGACAATCTACGTGACCTTCCCGCCAAATTTTTATCGTAGCCTATAACATGTCTGCCATCACTTTCTGGAAAAACCGGTCTGGCATTCATCTTCTGACTTCTCCAACAGTAAAATCGCAAAAGTTACATTTTCCTTAAGAGTCGTGAAATATACAGCCTCGGAGTAATGGGATTAGCCCTGGGTGAACTTTGAGAGTTGTTAACCCGATATTTGCTTGCTGGTAATTAACGGCGGTGATTTTTCACGACGGTTACCTTATATGTAAAAAAAAAATATGGCATTCAATTAAGTTGTAAATCACCAGGGGTTTGACCCCTTCCTTGGAGGTTACATATCATAAGTGGTGCAAAAAAAAAATTACATACTGTGGCTACTTTCAGCCGCTAAGCACGTGCAAGAAAAACCATCGTATACGTACAATTTGCATGTATTTCGGAAAGTATGCCTGCATTGCATAATGCGCTATTATTTTCTTGGAGGCTTCCTTGACGTCAAAGAAACCGCAATTTTCGCGATTATGGCCAATCTGGATAATGTTTTGGATAGAACGGAAGCTTTGTTGTGCCATTCGCATACACCGCTAAGGAGGAGATAAACCCGGATGTTCAAAAGGGCACACAAAAGCTGCCGACTTTTCCTCGTCCACACCGCATATGTGACCTTGCCCGAGACAACTATTTTGTTCCCTTTCCATCAATATCGACGCTTTTGCTCAATTTTGTCTGACAAATCGCTACAGTATACTTAGTTCACGTCGCTAAATTGTACGAGTAAAGGGAATTCTCTGAGAGTGTGAAGCCACTGATTCCAGTCTCATTTCATATATGTTATCTATACATTCGTCTGATGAACTATCGGCAAAGTATTATTGAGAACAATCGTAATTTCGCATATCCTGGGATTGATACTTCCTGCAGCACATTGAGGCACGCGTCGCAGCCCGCAGTGCAACATAACCACATATTAATGCTCAAAATCGGAATTCCATGATCTGGGCATACAGTATAAGCGCTGAAAAAGTTATTTTGTAAGTCTCATGGATAATCAAGTTCGGTATAGAAAAAAAAATTTAACAGTTTTATTAACAGTGACTCGTCCCGGTATATTGCACTATTTGCGTCATTGGTTCCGGATACACGTGTTTTTTGCTTTCAAACCTGTCATTGTAAAATATAGTCCAACGGAACACCTCCGCGCAGTACTTATATTTGATGTTTTCCTACATACACTAAATAATCTATAAAAAGAACATGACATAAAATTAGGTATCCCAATATGATAATAACAGTGCATTATACACGTATAGATTCACGCGAGACCTACGGGCATGGACTGGCCCATCTTGTTAGCCCAACCTGTACTAGACCACCTACATGCATTTTAGTTGCACTAATTGGTTTAACGTGCACACCCATGCAATAAATCACCAAGCAATTCAGTGAATATTTAACAAACTTCGGATCTCAATATTGTTTCGCTGATTTCCACAAATTACTCGAATGTCTATGCTCAGATTGATGTAATTGCAGATTCCGCATTCGTATACAGTATAAGAGGTATATTCAGATTCACCCACCGCTGACAAAATACTCGGCATGTTGGACTACACGGAAAAGGCCCGTATTCGTTGTGTTATAGGAATAAGGATGGACGGAGGAAGGAAGGAAGGAGTAATTTTCTGTCAAGTGCAATATCAGTGCATATAAGGTTCGAAAAAGCCGACATACGAGTCGTACTTGTAATCAATCATACTTATTGTCAGCGTAAGTGAAGCGCTAAATAATGTGCCCATCAGTTAGCAGAGGTGGGGAGCCAATTATTTATCGACGTAGTCACACGATAGGAAAAAATAAGGAAAAAATACTCGCAAATTAACATATACAGCACGCATAGCACAGGTGTGTAATCCTGACGTCCACCTTCGCGTCACTTTTATCAGTCTGCCCTGTAATACAGCTGGTTCGCATGCGTCAGTTACAGTATAAATTCCATATCCTTATGAACATACTTCTGGAAGATTGTGTGGGTATAGATATCTACGCTTATATCTACAATAGCGATGGTATATCGAGTGGTCTGCTCTGAAGGATTGTTCGGTCCCGTTTTGTAATGCCACCACTCTTCACCTTCAAAGTCGTCATTGACATGTTAAAATACAGCATTCTTTATAAATGTATTGTATAACAACGACGCAATTCAGTCATCTCTTCTGAAGCATATCGATCAGAACATTTTAAAAGACCATTTGATATTGTTAGGACAGCAGGTGCCGCTCAGGAAGTCAACTGGTTTTTGAAATAAATTCCTTTGCATGCGCCATTAGTTAAATTGTGGGAGTACGTTTAGCTAATGAATACCTTTATATTCACACAAATGCAGATAGGTAGCAATCTCAACTATAAGAGAACCAACGAGCATTAAACTGGCCTCATAAGTCTCATGGATCCGCATCAGCAATTACGATATGCCAATTAATTTTCTCATAACAATTTAAAACAATACGCGTATCAGCCTATTATTACATCTATGAAAGGAAAAGCTTTCTTACTTGAACCTCCCCAATCTTATAAACCAGGAAGTGCGTTGCAGTGACGTACTCGTAACGTATCCGCAAAACACACCACTGCTCGTCTGCTAGCCGATGTTCGGAAAACCCTCCCTCGAATTACCAGCCGGCATTCTGTCCATCCATCACATACACACTTTTCATATACCAGCACTTGCGTCATTAGACCACAACCGGACGCTTGGCGTAACGCAAAGCCGGCCAGAATCATCCAACCTTTCCCGCCAATGGAAGTTTCAAACACGGCCCCTGTGGCCTCATCACCCCGGGTCAATGTCCCAACTAATCGAAAATCAATTCTTCGCACCGCTTTTTCCACCGGATCCAGGATAGCACAGATAGGCACCCTGTGACACAACGGGTCTGTTTTTTTTTTCCTGTTGTCGGTGTGTCCCCGAGACGTGACCTCAAACAACGTTGGCCTCCACTACGAAGACCTGTTTGACATTGACATTCTCCAGTCTGGTCAATGAAACCCAGCCCACCCCACGCCCACAATAAAAAACAACAACAACGCGATTCTTCTCGGTGTATTTTTGTCCACAGTAAATGACACTTGAATATTAATTAGGGTGTAATTCGGGATAGTCCATTTTGGGCGATGATATTAATATACAGTAGATATGCAAGGTGGTGAAAGAAAACCTGAATGGCATCTTGGCCTCATTTTGACAGTCATCCTTGGATTAAAAGGCACTAACCATTGATAAAGAATCACTTTCGAAGGTGTAACATGTTAGATATGTGTTCATGGCATGCACATATTACAGCCAAAGTAACGGCTCTAGCGTGCTGTTACTGTATATTCTCCCAGCAAAATAAGGTCGAGTGGGGGCCTACGATTAAAGAATAGCCATAGCGCATGCAACTTTTTCAGAAGCCCATTATGCAGTACATTTGCACATGCCCTTGTTGGTCACACGACCAAAGGTAAGCGGTGACCCATGGCAGCAACCATTATATCAACATGGGGAATGGCATCAGCAAAGTACTAAGCAATGATAAAGCTTATGGCACTCGACTAATTTCAACAAATTTAAACTATGCTGGGATTAATAGACAGGTATCAGATTAGATTAGCCTAGGTCATGTTTCGATGAGTAATATTACAGCACACCTAGGTTACACCCATCACGGTGTACCTGATGTCCTTGTGTACTTCCAACAATTTCCGACCTCAATAACTTTTGACGTGATGAAACTGACAACAATTGAATCGGACAACACGTGGTAATGCCTTTTGCCTGCTGGCTATACGTGCTGTGGCCAGTAAGGGCATCTCATAAACAAACACCACCAAGTAAATATAGCGCTCTTTATGAATCTATCGGCCGCCTCATCCTTAACGCCATTCACTATCTAACATCTACCAGGCGAACCATAAAGATTTTGCGCTGCTAGCAAGTCAATTGACGTCACAATCCCCGGGGCCAGATTGTTGTCCGGGATAACACACCATCAACATTCCTGAAGCAACTTTTTCGAAGGTCAGCATTAAAAAATACAGCATAATACAAAAATGCGATGACGCGTGTCCTGCTGCACATCTGCAGTCACGATTAAAACGTAACCTGCGTATAAGACAAGTCAGCAGAAAATAGACATAAAATCTAGCCGCCCTTATCCAACAGGTCAAGGGGCAGAAACACAGGAACATTTCTAGAAGTCGTACCGGGGTAGTCCCCGGAACTACATATTAGTAGAATTTAAACATGTAGATCATAGCTGATCGGGTGCAAAAGACGAGCGAATGGATGTGTGTGAAAGTCCTCGTCCAGTCATGTTGTCGAGGCAGCTTCCAACCAAGGGTGGTGCAGCGTGTCTATGACGTCAATGCTGACCTCCAGAGTCCACATGCCAGGGAGGGTATAGCAGAAAAGAAGAGAAAGGGCCGACCCTAACCAAACGGTGTACTCAAAAAACGAGTGAGAAAAAAAGGAGGCAAAAGAGTGCAGGATGTCACGGATTTCAGACGATCAAAAACTGGGAGAAAAAATATCTGCGAAATCATGGTGCAATAATTCAGGATTTCCGATTCTCGTACTAATGATGACGTCTATGATGGTGCAATTAGTTCAAGCGAAGGAAACGTGTACCTGTGGCCTCTAAGGCTGACCCTTTACCGCCTGCATATATGCTACATACACCGTGAGACTCCGATTGGAGAAGGAACAGCCATCATTGACATTACTTCAGGATAAATTCAATGAACGGGCCAAAACCAACATATACAACGCAGGACAAGAGTAGATATACTGTGTATATAAGGTCTGTCGTCATCAACAATATGTGTACGGATGGCAGCGGTGGTGGAATATGACGCCGATATTCATACTTCTCATGCAAGGTTGATCTATTGAAAGGCCAGCGTAAACAATTCGCATTCACGATCTGCATTTGGATCCGGGCTCACCTGATGGGACGTTGGAATTTACATTGAGCTACAGGGAGTTTGTTATTAGCACTGTATGTCTTGTGATGCAGGTTATACAGGGTGTAAATGAATTCAACCGACAAACTTCTAGGGGTGATAGAGGGGACCAAGACAAACATTTTTGACATAGGAAACCGTGTCCGGAAAC
>KZ539009.1:0-11541 GCA_000934665.2 Catajapyx aquilonaris
GGATGATGTGGGGGGTTTAATGCTGGTTTTTTGTGGGAGGGGGGGGGGATATGTGATCAAATGGCAAATAGCCGGTAGGTCTGTAACCGACAACAATAGCTCCGGGTTATGCACTGCCAATCAAGTGAAAGTGAGATATTGTCGGAGTATATGCAAATTGTGTAGTGTTTCACGTCAATTAATATTAGGGGGTAAATGTGCATGAACTATATGAGAATTTTGGCGGGTAATCATTTTATTTTATATGGCTCGAAAATGCCACGCAATCAAAAGTGAGCTTCAAAATCATCGGTAAGAAAATTTCGACTCCAACAGTGTAATATTTTAACTCGTATCGAAAAGAAAGCATTTTTTACGTATGAAACATGAGTGCGTGTGAGTCGAATTTTGAGCAGCTCAAAGGCGAACCTTGAGTGAAGTAATTGCCGTGGTTGAACTGAAAACCGCTCAAATTATTCTAGAGTGGAAGCATTACGCGTAATCACAGGTGTAATCATAATTGACTGACTCAGCGTGTTGTCATCTTTTAGTCAAACTTCTGTTGCAAACTTACTCATGACAGCACGTTGTTAAGTGACCAATCACGTACCATTACGTGATATCAGCCTGAAATTGAACATATACCGTTACATCCGTGATGCGTGACTAAAAAAGGCGGAGGCACTTTTTTTGTTCACCGTACTGATTAGCCTTCATTCCAGTTCATTTCAATGACAAAGTAATAAAAGGATGTACCGGACACCGGACCCACTCTACGGCGAATCGGCTCACAAAATACATTATTTATGGGACCGGAAACGACGTGGAAATGGCCGATTCGCACCCCCAACCCCCATCCAATGTAAAAAAGTGGCAAAATGTCTGGAAGTATTTTTCGACAGGTGCTTTCCACCTCACAAATTATATGCAAATCGGATTACACAAGAAGCACGTTTTTTTTGTATCCGTATATTTTTTTTCCGGACGCTTTTTTTTTTTTTTTTGCTGGAAATTCAATCAAAGTGGGTAATGAAAGAGTGCGGATCCGGCTGTCTAATTATAGTAGAGGGAAAAGGCGCCGTCCGGAATAGCTAATAGAAAGATGGCATATTCGCGTTTTTTATCCTGTTTTTTTTTGGATGGGGGACGATAGCATTTTCGGAGAAGTGATAGCATGCAAGAGGCATTAGGCGTGATTAGGCTCCGGTTTGCCGCCACGCTCCATTAGCAAGCCTCAAGTGTAAAATGCCTGGGGTTTTGTTGCAGGCAGATGTTGCCTTTTACGGTTAGGCATCAACCGGATCTTGGCCGAACAGGCACCACAGATTTGCCCAAAATACTATCAAAAAATGTTTGGCAGAAATGTGACATTGTAAATTTCAACAGGCCCACTGTACTTTTTTTTTTTTAAAAAAAAAAAAAATCATTTTTGGGATTTTTTGGCGGTTCCTGTGCCGGCTGGCTTGTAGTTAGAACCTGGGCTGAGACTGAAGCAATAAAGGCCAGTGTGGTGGAAAAGTGCACATCCTGGGAAGCTGCAGGCGATGGCAGCCACCATCTCCATCCATCTGCTTAAAAGCCCGGCTAATTTGAATGGGCCCTGCTGCTGTCTGCCCCCCGGAGGAGAATACTGTGCTGATTACCACCCCTTTCGCATAGGAGCCAGGAGACTACCAGGCTAATAATCGAGTTCGATGTGTATTTCCAACCGCTGGAAAAAAATGGCGAGCAATGCATGGAGTCAACCTATATACAGACGCTAATCCATGGTGCTGTACCTCCTCTCTGCTGCCTTTTCCTTTTTTTTCTGTGGTGAAAATGATGAAATGTAGCTTGTGAGCGCGGTATTACAGCGCGGATATGGCGCTTCATGTATGATAAATACGACGGAATCCTCTGTTGGGGCGCTGCTGCTGTGCTGCTGGAGTTGGCTCGTAGGCTTTTCATGCAACGCCGATCGATTCTGGCCCAGCCCCCCCCTACACTCTTAAAGGGAGAAGTATTCGTCCTGTGCTTTTCAGTTATTCAGTTATTAGTCATTTATTGCGCCAGCAATATTTTTTTGGAGGCGATTTCATAGCTTATTTAAGCAGATTAGCTACTGACGACACAAGCTTTTTAAAGCATACATGATGTGGCCAGGTCTGTGCTTGGAAAGTAACGAGGTGCCCTTGCTTAGCCATTAGTAACATGTGTCACGTCAATAAGGCATGACGAATCTGATCGCACACGTGCACCCCCGTTAGATGCTGGCACATCACGTGGACCACGCATGGTGTACGTTGGAATCCGTCACATACACTGCATATATTGGAAGTGATAAATTAATCGGGCCTAAATCCGTCAAATTAATCTACCTTATTCGTTGAAATCTGTCCCTCATACTTTCCTCCAGCACGAGTCTGATGTCTTTTGGTTCCACCGATCGAAAGTGATGGATTACATTGTCGATCGGGCCCACAAACTCACGCGATTAACTTATGAGCCCGGGCGGCTATCAAAAAAATATTGGTTGCCGCGCCGGCCAATTTGGGGATTCATGAAAAGCCTCTTGTCGAGAGATTATGACGCGGAGATTTTCCCTGACACATATTCATGCTGCGAGAAGGCTGGGAGCCAAAGGGTGAAAATTAGCACTGACGAGGTAATGACATCAATCATCATCCGGAGTCACTCTAAGCTTATTTATACCGATCAGAAGCGTGTAAGAATTGGCTTGTTTTATAAGGCATATAGCTCATGACCTCAAGAGCTATGCCGGCGGTAGCAAATATTAGGTTGTGCCTTAGGCCCGACCTAATGGGGCTTAAAACTAGCTCGTGTCATGAATGAAGTTGAGAAGCGTCGCATTTGGCACCTAGTTCCAATAGAAGCCAGTGTTGGCGCTCGGGAACACTGGTCATGTTGCGGGCGCCGTCAGAAAGTGACGCTAATGGTGGATTCCCGGCTGGGAAAAGTCGTGTTTGTTGGCCCTTTTGCGTGATGCTAACTAATAATGCAGAGTCGCCGCCCGGTTGGGAATGTATGTGCTGTTTTTCCACCCCCCCGTTTTTCATGTAATTGGGCGGACGTTCGCGGGATTTGTAACCGGCCCCTAGTCGTGATTTGGTGATTATTCGCACCCGAGCCTTTATTCGCGAAAAAAAGAATAAAAGAGCTGGTCTTATCACAATGGAGAAATCGGGCTTTTTATTCTTGCCTTTCCGTTTGATCTGGCTTTATGGGAGGCGTAATGCCGGCGGCGGGACATTTGCCACGACATTTCGGCGTTGCCGTGGACAGAAGGTCTTCATTTGTCATTGTCATGGCTACCGGGGGATTCATCTGTAATGGGGCCCTTCGTCGGGCTGGTACTGCCAACTGCGTTTTTCTAACGGTGTTGACGGCTTCGGATGCAATCGTGCTTCCAGCCAAACGCTGCTCTTTTCGCAATTTGTAGTCCGATACGATCTTCGGGAGCTTGGAGCCCCCAACATTGAAAAGGAGAGGTTGATTAACTCGGTGCCGGCGCAGATACATTTCGACACACCATTTTTTTCATCTCCTAGGACCGCTTTGTGTCTTTACTTACATTCTTGTACTCGCTGGTCATTTAACATCTTGACAAGGTGATGTCTTACCTTCTATATGTAGAAGGTAAGACATCATCTTGCCAAGATGGTTGAATATGTTTATCCTCAAGAAAAATGTCTCTATACGTACTATAGTACGTATAGAGACATTTTTCTTGAGGATTTACATAATCAACCAATCACAACCTGCTCCACTGTGGCTTTTAACCAATCATCTCGCTCTCTTTTGGATTTCAACCAATCAGCTGGCTCCCATTTTGAATTGGGGAGCATGCCTGACCTGACGCACTTGCCCTACTGCACAGCGTCTTCTCTACGGGATTAGACGTGGGAAAGCGCACCTACGGCTGTCTGTCTTGTCTTTTCCTTTTCCTAAGGTGGAAGAGGCGTTTTGCGGGCAGGCTCGTTAATCAAGACCCCAGGTTTCCCAAGTTTTCCCCTCCTCTCCCGGTGTTGCTGCAGCCTGGGGTCGATTTGCGGCCCAAATGAATCATAAGTTAATGCCAGTTGGCCTCAGAAGCCTCCCGTTTCAGTGTCAAAGGACCCCGCAAGTCTGATTTTCATGCCCGATAAATAAAGGACTAGGGGGTTCGTGGGAATGAAAAAAAAAAAAAAAGGTGGGTTACAAATGGGGAAGTTTTGCGATGCGTTCTTTTGTAATAAGCGTGACGTTTCGGATTGTTCTGGAAATTACAGTCTGGGATGTAACGGTAATGGTGACGGTAATGGGAAGAGATGGGATAAACGGTTGATTATGGGTGTTAGCTAAATGCCAGGGTGCTGTACGGTTCACGATGCAAAAATTATTGGCGAAATATTGCTAATTTAATACCGTCTTGATATTTACACGGCTATATTGTGTTAAACGCTATCCCATTTCCTAGCCGTTAATTGAATCGACTAGCTGGGATTGCATCTGAAAACTTTCTCCTTTACAAGTACCCCTCCCCAAAAAAGCGAGTGGTTTGGTCCTGGACGATGAGCGTAACGAGGCCACTAAACCGGACTAAACGAGGAGCAAAAGTGACCGCAGACGAGCGGCAAACGGGCCCGTGTATGGAGCAGTTACACGCAGCAAAGCGGGGCCCGTTGCGGCTAATTAGCCACGCAATTTTATAATGCCCAGCGTGTCATATGTTAATCTGGCGGTGCGTCCAGTGGGGTGGGAGGGGGAAGCTGTTACATTTATTACAGTGGGGTGTAGGGGGGTGGGTGGGATGATAAAAATAATGACGTGTCGGCTGGTGCGGCGGACCAATGGAAAAATATGGGGTGGCAACGATTCAAGTGCATTGTGTAAAACAAGAGAGGGCCGCGTAATTAATCTATAGGGGGGGAGTGCAGCAGGATAATGGCAGATAGTGTCGTACATCGTCCAAACCAAATTGTGGCGATTATAGCTCGTTGTTTTGCAGGTCGGATCCCATACCTTTCACGGCTACGGTGGAGATGGACTGAATCGAGTAAATTAGATATGCACGACTTGGCCATAAACCAACGGTACTGGGTTTATATCATGTGATTCCAACTTCCATTTTTTGTGGTGGCTTACCACTGAGATTTGGCATTGCTGCGGAGTCGCAATAATGGGGCAGTTTAAGGCACATGCCTTTAATAAGGCCGTAATTTTTTAGATTGTATGGCAATGATTGTAAAAGTCAGGGGGAGACTTTATTAAGGCGATATTTTGTGCATACAAGACATGTCAGACAGGTTCTTAAGCGGTGGCCATCGGATCACCCAAAAAAAGAAAAAGAATGTCGGATTGGTCGGGATGGTCAGCGATGCATTGCGGTTTTACGCATTGTTTTTGAAGGGGTGGGTTGTAAATAATTCCGAAATGGGCCAAACCGCAAATGAGGGGATTAAAGGTGCAAATGGGCTGTACAGTACATCAAATTGATATGAACTCCGATTTAGCATGTGGCACACTGGATTAT
This sequence comes from Catajapyx aquilonaris, assembly GCA_000934665.2. Classification (NCBI taxonomy): domain Eukaryota; kingdom Metazoa; phylum Arthropoda; class Diplura; order Dicellurata; family Japygidae; genus Catajapyx; species Catajapyx aquilonaris. Next base: position 5,492 of record KZ539009.1, read on the forward strand.
GAGAGATGAACTGGATTTTTGAACAAATGGTTGCAAGATCGCCTCATGTAACGAACATAACTAACGTAATCAAACGGCTGGTACATATTGGGTTCGATTCTAGTTCCGGTTATCTTGTGTGTGACCTAATAGGACAATAGCGGAAAAGTGGGTAGAAAAATAGCACTGATGTGGACTAAATGATTTAAAAATATAAATCTCATGAGCCTGAATTATCATCCCAGCATTGTTCAGAGACATTTTCGTCTGGAAATGGGACAGGAAATTGATTTTTTCGTCTTCAAAACTGTCAGTTTTCTAACCAAAAAATATTTCCTGGCCATGGTGTAAGCGGCTCTCAGTGGTAAATATAATAATTTTCACACTTTGACGGGGCATGAATTTTTAAAAATCGGACAATTTTTGCCCACTCCAACTCTTGTGAAATGTTTCGCCACATTGCAAGTAATTTTAATGCTAATTGGTCCGATAACATATTGCTGATTACCACATAATATTAACCCGCCTTCCTGGTCCGAACCAGCCAGATCCAGTCGCCCACACGAGAAACCTGGCTCAATTTATTTACACACGAACTCGTCATTTGTCACGTAAACAAATTCACTCCATTCTATTTATGGGAGACGTTCTCTCGTAAAATTAGCATCCTCGTGCAAGTGCGGTTCACTGACCTACGGAGCATCTGACATAGCTCTTTTTTGTTTTTGTTTTGTTAGGTGTGTTGCACTCCTCCTTCCTTCCACTTGACCATTTGTTCTCCATTGCAGAATGCCGTCAGGCACGCGGAGAACAACAACAAGAAAATGCCGGATCCTGCCGACCCCAAGCCAAAGCCCGACACGGGGCAGAAAACCCCGAGCAAAAAGAAAGCTGCCAACAAGACTACTTCGACCAAAAACAAGAAGAGCCCTTCCAAGGTAGGAAAACGTTTGTTGTTGTTGCTGCTGCTGGTCGCAATCGGTAGCAAAATACAGCCCGTCGGGTGAAGGGTGTATATGTGCACTAATTTGACAGGGTTTGGGTATTTAAAAAAGTGACGGACGATTAACAGCTTGTTGCCCCTACCTGCTGATCACGCAACATGCCATCACTAATGAGGCAATGTGTTCAGGGAGGTAAAATGTGCAGGGAAAACTCCACAAGCGCAACTATTTAAGTTATATTTTATGTGATATTGCACTACAGCCGATATTCCAGCAAAATTTCAGCGTGAGTTCTTGAAATATTTTGGGAAAAATGTAACACATTTAAAAATATTTTAATGGATGTTGAAAATAATTTAATCGGCGTTGAAAATACTTTCGTGGATGTTGAAATTAATTTAATGAATAAACACTGAAAATATTTTAATGAATAAGTAGGCATTGAATATAAATGTGCCGAATAAATATTGAAAATATTCCACATTTTTTATTTTTTTATTTTTAATGATTATTGGTTTGAATATACGGTACTGAAAATATTTTAATGCATACATATGAAAAATGATATAAAATGGGAGTATATAGCTGATATGCTGAGAGCACATTTTTGTTCACATGCTTTCCAATTGGAGTATCACAGTTTCTTGTAATTAAGATTTCTTTGGAGGGTGATGTAAGCATGTAACACCAACTTGGGTTAGAAATCACAGGGTGCTACGTGTTAACCTACAAGGAGCCGATTTGCGGGCATACCGCTATGGGGGACGGAAAAAAAGCCGAAATCCAATTAGTAGAGTTACGTGGGGGAAGGTTTTATAAGGCCGTTGTTCCGTGCTGAGAATCAAGAAAGAAAAAAAAAGAAAAAAAGTTAAGGGAAGGAGATGAAGCGGGAAGTAATTACGAATGAGAGTCGCTAGAGGGAAATGGAATCGATACTTTTTTTTTGGAGGGGGGCGGGGGAGGGGGAGACAAAACGGCGGAGGAATGTCAAGGAAGGGAGGAGATTTGCATTCTGCTTTTGGCCACTGGATGGATTGGCACTTGGGATTACCTCGCTCAAAATGCGGCACCGGTAAGCTTCAACCTTATGGATTTCCACCCCTGCTGACAGAAGGGATTCCATTTTTTGCAGGGGGGCCTCCAGGGGAAAACGTCGTTCTTATGGAAAAATAGAAGGGGGCAATTAATAATCGGCTCGGTGGATGTATTATTACACGGGAGAATACCTGAGATGCTGCAAATTTACGGCTTCCCACATACACAGAATTGGTCATATCAGAATGATTTGTAGCTGCGATTGTGTGTGGATTCATTTTTTTCAACAACTATCCTTTCTAGGGACTGCAATGGCGCAATTGTTATTCCATAACAGGACGTCAATGCCTAACTCAATTTGCACTCGGATCATTTTACCCATCTTCATTTATGAATTATTATCGCCCGTCAACTTGCCACTCCCTTCGTGATTGGGTTATACGCTTGTGACTTCCGCCTCACACTTCCGTTGCAATATTGGACCTGATGTAGGAGGTTCCTGTCATTCATTTTGCCAGATAAGTTATATGCCATATTTTAACGCTATTTAATTTTTAAAAGCTGTCTGGCGCGATTTTTTCGGGCGCCAGCGCCATCTCTGCGCCAGTAAGTGCACCACCAGCACCATAATTATTGTTTGGGCACCTGTCCGGCCAATAATGAATGGTCCGCAACAGTCGACGTGTGAACCCTAGAGTGCGCCACCTACACGTGGTCCACTCTGCGGAAGCATAAGTTCTGAGGTCCTACCCTCTTGATGTGATTTAGTAGGACCGATGATTTAGGTGGGTTGTAGGTGGTGGAGAACCGGGCCCGGTTAACGCTGCCATCTGGCGGGGGCCTGGTAGCTTGGCTCCACTCCATTCCTTTGCCATGCAAGCGGTGGAAATTAATCCCTGTAGACGTGCCCCACCTTTTCCGGGGGGGTAAAGGGAGGGGGGGGCAGGAGAGGGGGGGGTTGGTTAGCTGGAATTTACAGCAGCAGCATCCTAATTTTTCTAAGTGCACCATTTCCGCCACCACTTTACAAATTCTGGGGGGCCTCGAGCAAGCTACTCGCCCGAATTTCTAAAACGGTGTTGCTGAGGCGAAATTCCTGTTGGGAACGGGGGGCCTGGGATTACAGCGGTTGCCGTCCATTTGGTTTGCACCTCTTTTCCACCCCTCCATCCTCCAGAGCTATTTTGCAAAACGTGCCTTCAATTCGCACTAACGGTGGGGAGAGGGTTGCCAGTCTTTGCAATTAGGGTAGTCAGGCTTATTAGAGGGGATGGTGCTAATTTGCTAGATGATTTTGAGTGAGCTGGCGGTTAATTTTAATGTATCAGAATCGTGGGTGCAATCAATGAACACTGCAGTTACATTCACACGTTCTGGAGGGGGGGAAAACTCATCAGAGACTGGCTGTAAAAGTCGTGTTCGTAAGAACTCGGATAAAGATCGTATCTCAAGTCATCGCGTTTGTAGCGTCGTTTATGCAGCAGTCAAAAAGAAGGCTGATAGGACCGGGAAGCGAGCCAAGAAAACAATCCTTGCTTGTAAACATTAGCGTGGAAAAATGCGGAGAATCATGAACCTGGCGGTTGTCGCCACATTTTAACACACGTGCCCATTGGTATTCCGGAAAGAGAGTCAATTGCAACTTGACAGAGACAGTTGTCAATATTTGGATAGCGTGAGCGTTGAATTCTCACTCTAAAATGGGTGTAGCTGGCTCCCATTTTTTTTTCCCGGCCCGGAGCGATACTTCTTGATTAAAATATAAACTGTATATTATAGCGGCGATGGAAACAGCGTGGGCTTATTAAGCAGGCGGTTTATAGGGCGGCTTGTTTCGCTTGCGGTTCGTTCTCTCTCTCTCTCTGGCAGACACGAAATCGATACGTCCGTGGGGCTTGCTTGCTTGCTGCGATGTTAGTAAGTTGGTGGTGCACGGCGCTGGCAAATGGAAATCGCTGCCATTCTGCATGACTTAGCATTCCGGGCCAGGAGATGTGGCCGACCGCTAAAACGCTAAACAAACAGTCAGTGCGTCTGCAACACGGCTCCTTTTGGACCACCCCCACCCCCTCCAGACTTCAACTGGAATTTAAATAGCTTTGGCCACAAGCCACTCTCTCTAGCACGGGGGGNGGGGGGGGGGGGGGGTGAGAGTATGAATTTAAAGGCGTGACGTTTATAAATACCGAGTGTACTTCCATGTAGCGTGCACTTTTCGGATGAGTAATTTTTGTGAGATGTTCATACAGGGTTGTTAGCAGGGGTCTTCGGCCTTTGTGCTGGTTTTTTTCTGAGGATTAGTGCAAGTACTGTAGCTGACACATATTGGCACAGAGTAGGCTTACAACTGGTTAAATTTCAAATGCGATTAAATGTACAGTGTTCCGCTTACTGTACGTACATTATTACAGAAACAGGCAGAATGAAAATATAACATTAATATAAAATGCAATTAAGCCATTTAAAAGACAAATGTCCAAATATATTTTCAGCAAACATCGGGTTTAATTGAATTTTTTTCTACAGAATTGAGCTGGGAGATGAATGAAAAAAAGGGCGGGTATTGTTGGTAGGCGAGGAGTCTTATAGAAGGAAGAAATTTCCATCTCTTGGGGTAGATAGAAAGCATGGTGGGGATGCATAAAGGGGGGAAGGGAGCCCTGCAGGCTCTTGTGAAGAATCAAGTATTGATTCACCCTCGTCACGAAGAGTTTTGGGACATGCAATATTATAAGACCCGGCTGGAAAGTGCCGCCTGTTTGTTAAAGGGCTGCGGAAAATCAGCCCTAGCAAGTCTGTTGAATCGCACTTGGCAGGTCTCAAGCCTCTGGAAATGTGTTTGCCAAAAGTGACAGGCCTTTCAGTGGAGGTGTGGCGCGTGTTACGTTTAATACTGCAGAAGGAGAGAGAGATGGGGGGAAAAAAGTGTGCTGCCAGGAGAAACAGCTGGGCATTACAATAATGCGAGTTGTCGTATTGTAGTTTGCGACTTTATTACGTGGGCTTAATAGGGCGGAACGGTCCTTGCTTAATAATGTTATCAACAATCTGCTATCTCCATGCGACTGCCTTGCTGGCCCTGTTACATCAGCGTAATTGGGAGAAGAATTTTGACGAAAATAATTGGATTAGACTTAAGACTTACGAGCGATTTCTATCTACAGCATATAATTGGACGCAACAGGTGCTGCTATACCTGCAGGTCTCACCTCGCACGAAAATCATGCTGTGTAAAATATATAGATTAGTGTAGTGAATTAAATAAGCTACTTATGTATAATGAAGCGAATATCACGATATAAATCAGACAGTTTGTATGCCCGGGTTACCTAACCCACTTCAGACTACTGAGAGTCCTGAAACTTGTCACACCGACGTCTTACGTGCTACTGATTCAGGGAAAAATTCGAACTGCACTTGTACGTAATAAAATGCGAATGATAAAAGTAAATAGAAATAAATGAATTATAACAATAAAATCAGTTACGGTACTGTGAAATAATTTATCAGCGTTATAAAGTCTCTGCTGATAACAATATCATGCATGAACAATTGAAGATCTGAGGTGACTTCGATGCATGGCTCACCTCCCAGTAAAACACCTTCGATTTACTAATGGTTCTCGCGTAAAACCAGCGTTGTCTCCTAGATCTGCGAATGGATGGGCCAAATGGGAGCCGCAAAGAATAGTCATTGAGCCTGTATCTGGGTTTTGATTGAAAGGAGCGATTCCTGGGAGGCAGACAAGCTATTGATTTACGACGTCGTTAAGTTGCGCCCACGTTCCACCCCACATTGCCCTTGGAGTATAATTGAGAGAGTCGGACGTGAATGTGGAGTGCAAGCAGCGCCCCCTGCTCAGCATTTGAAAGCGCTTCATGAGTCATTTGGGCAGGCGTAAAAGCCGTTTAATATGTGTAATACGCTCGGCGTAATTCAAGTCGGCGCGGAATATTACGAGCTTTAAAATATCTCGGATTTTACGCGTCGGATTGGAAGGGGGGTACAATGGCGGGTGCGGACTTGTGGAGACATCTGGTGGTGGGTGTTGGAGCACCTGTGTAGAAATTGTGCAAACAGTGGCGGGGGGGG
>KZ539009.1:14940-28630 GCA_000934665.2 Catajapyx aquilonaris
CCCCCCCCTCTCCTGGAGGTTGCTTTTTCCCTTCCTTCCACTCAAGAGATCACATTTCATTAAAAGTTGTAATTAGACGCTTGTTCGGTCGGCGGCTGGATGATAAATGGAAACTTCCCCCCGCCGCGTAATGAGACATAAGGGAATGGGAGATCCCGCCGTTGTTAATGAAGTTTGTCAAACATTAAGAAGCATTAAGGTGGGCTCCAGGAAGTGAATTAAATACCGGTGATTCGGGAGTAATGTCGTGCTTACCGGTGTTGATTTTTTTGGGGGATTTAGAAGAAATATTTAGCCAAGATTTAAACACGAGTGTCTCAAATAGAGTGTTCATATAAATGAAAATGGCCGTGGAAAAGTGAGGAGTTTTGTCTTTTTAAACTATTCAAAAATCGCACTAAAAGTAATTCCGATTAAAAATATTGTGGACAGACTAGATATCCATAAAGTCCAATTTCGTCGGGTTTGAGTCATACACTGCTATAAGAAAGCCTATATCATCTAGTGAAGTCCGTATAGTACCGGTACTAAAGATTCATAATGAACCAGCAAGCCAGAATATTCTGTCTTCACTTGCATAGTCAAACAAATCCCAAGTCTTGGCTTTGGGCAAGCTTCAAACTTTGGGCAAACTTATCGGATTTTTTGTGAAAATAGTACTAAATTATGACGAAACTGTATCGGTGGCATGTAGCCCCGACATCTAACGGCATTATGTTGAACTGTGCCGACTGTGCGTTTATGCTTCCGTACAACTAGTGGTAAAAGTTGTATCCAGATAAGCCCGAATGTGTTTATCTTTGGTATCGGCGGTACAACTTGATGGCTTCAGTGGCGGCTTAGCTAATTAGCAGAAAAGGGGAGGGTATTTGACTCGGAAAGGAACAGTTTGGCAGCCTCGAAACTTGAGATGTGTGAAGTAACGATTTCCATCTCTCTGGCAATTGCGGATTACCTGGCTTGGGTACGTTAGGAACATTGTTCTAATCCACCAGGGCGCCTGCTAATGGTCGGAAAAGAGCCCCCCCGGGGGGGTGGATGGTGTGGCACAGACTTGTGCAAAACGACGCCATTTTGGGGCTAATGCAATGCTGTCGTGAACGAGTCTGGCTTTTTGGGGGTGGTAGGTCCCCCTTGTTTTTTTGTTAGGTCCCAGCGCTTTGCCTGCTAACTTGCGGTGATTTCAGGCGTTTTTGTTGTGAAATTGTGTTCAGCCGGCCGTGTAGTGTATAGTTGGCGCAGTTTCGGGTCGGGCTCAGGGATGTTTCTGTTTCCCACTAGCGGAGCTGCGAACTGCCGGCCTGTGGGTGTATTTACGAGTTCTAATGGACGCAACTGGTGGAAAATAAAATCACAGACCACTCGTTTTTTTTTGTTTCTTTCTACCCCCCAAAAAACAGGCATTTTAGTTTAGTCCGGAGCTGGCCGGGACATTTAATGAACGTGCATTTGGGGTCGTTAGGACAATGTTGACCGAGCTGGCGTGTTGGTTCCCTGGATTATACGGACATGGGGCTCTTCTCTTCCGTCGACTTCAGAGTAGATAAACGAGCCATCCGATTGTCAGAAACGGAGTGGAAGTCGCTTGGTTTTTTTCTATCTCTGGTGGCATTCAGTTCGAAGACTGTGGCATGAGAAGGGCTTCCCGAAACAATCCAATTTCCGTCATTGGGAATGCAAGAGCTGGCCAAAGAGAACATGTTTTGGCCGAATGCTCCTGAGAGGTCTTTTGTCTACAGCAGGTCGCTGGGAGTTGACAAAAAAAAAGAGGGGGGACAACATTGATCTTCCGACAAAGTCGGCTGGGGAATGTGATGCCCTCTGATTGTGATGTATACGTTAGTCAATCTGAAAAAAAAGCAACTTTGGCATTGTGCCGTGTTGGCAGCAATTAACAGTCTGACCTGATCTGACCTTATCTGACCTCCTGGCTCAATTAGTAGGATGAATCCTCCTCCCCTCTCCCCCCCGCTCAGTTGTGTAGGGGCCACCTTGAGGTCTCCCGGGTTGGGTTATCCGGGCGCCGCAAATCCCAGGGCGCCCATATTCCGGGGTGGGGTTGAACGTGCATTCCATACAAAGATGCTGGGGGATCGAACACACAGATCCGGAGAAATTTGAAGCTGGGTGTTGGTAGTTTTTGGTGGCGGCGCCTGCAGACTCGGGGGGCGCCTGGCTCCTTCCCGGAACAGCTGGTAGGTGGCAGGAGGGTCAAGTTTTCCTATTGGCCCGGGGTAAACTGACTCGCAAATTGAGTTAGGGAGTGTAGGTGGCGGTAATAACTAGAGTGCAGTGCATCAACGGCGGTGGTTTTACACAGTTGTGGCATCTACTTGACCCCGTGGCGTCCGGAGGTTGTAAAGGATTGTTGGAGAGCCAGGCCTCCCAGCCTCCGGGGGGATAAGGTGGCGGCCTGTTCCGGGCGCTAATCCGTACTCGAGTGGAGTAGCGGCAGCGGTTGTTGCGGCCTCTTGCCACTAGCCGCATCGCGCCCTCTAATGGACTTGGAGGCTTAGCAAAAGGCCCGCCCCGGACTCGCCTCCGGATTAATTAAGCGCCTTTACACCATTCCGGGGAGCACGGCTCTTATTGGCCCAGTCTTGGCCCAGGTCCATGTGGCCAGAGGGTAATACGGGGGTTTTTCTCTGGAAAAAATGGGGAGAGAACATATATGCTGCAATTTTAAGGGGAAATTTCAGCATGAGAGATTTTTTTGGAGGACAATGTGTTGAAAAGCTGGTACATATTAGAAAAAATAACCAGTTGAGCCAATAAGCACAACTAGCAATGTGCAAAAAATCGAGTGAAAATTTTCAACAAGATTGGACCGATTTTTGGGATGAAATTGCTGATGGTTCACAGCTTAATCCATGAAGTAATGGAAATTACTCCCAAAGGAATAATCCAATTTCAAGGGGAGTATTGAACGTAAGATTACTTAAAATTCAGATTTTGTTAAAAAAATGTAACGAGCAGGTGCCGTAATTAACTGGGAGCGTGGGTTTCTTGTTACACCGGGAGTGCTTATCTTTATAATTTTTTTGACTTCATTAGTCCCTTGCCGCGTGACTTAAAAATTTCCCCCGGCGTCTTGCCAACCCAATTACGCGATTAATATTTCGGCCCAATTCTGTAATCGCGATACTCTAATCGCGTTTATGTTTTAATTCCACCCCCGCTTCTGACTTTTCGCGTGTAAACGTTGTGTGCCGAACCAAATTCCCGTTAATTGATTCCATTAGGAAGCATGGGAAAAGGTCATTACTTGATCAAGTGCAATTAATCGATCTTTTTTTTACCCTCGCATCGGGGCGGGGATGTACATCGCAGATAATAAGCTTCCAAATCGTTACTCTAAAATTGAAAGTGTCAATTTGCGAAATGAGTATCGAAAAAAAGTGCCATCCCAATTTTTGCGTAGATGCGCTAAAATTGCGGATAGGTTAATGAAGCTTCTGCAGCGAATAATTTTTATTTAGGTTGGTAAATAATTTCTTAAGCCGGCTGAATAATTTTACTTAGGATGGTGAATTAAAAACTTAGGTTGATGAATTGTTTTACTTGGACGATGAATAACTGAATCAAGAATGGTTAATAAAATTTTCAGGTTTGGGAATAAATTTTAGACTGGTGTATAAATTTATTTGGAAAGTGAATAATTTTATTTGCGACGTCGAATTACATTAGGATAAGTAGTGAGCATGAAAATATTGCGAATGATGATTAATTTTGTACGCGGGGCCTACTTTGATGCGATTTAAATTTCGAGTTGGCCGAATTTGGCGCGCAAAATTGCGAGAGTATAAAGGGGGCTTAAGTCCTGAGTCAGGCTTGAAGCAGTTGGGTTGTAAATGGCTTTGTTCGCGTCGACGGTCCCGCGATGAGAAAACGAGTCCCCGTTTCCTATAAGAGGCCGACAAGTAATTTTGGGCGCTCCGGTCCTATTTAGCGGATGGTCGGATTTAGCCGCGGGAATCTGCAGGCCCCGGCTTCTGAATGGGCCCAGGAATTATAGGAGAAAAGTAGCTGGTCGGAGGGATAATGGAGTGGCAAGCCGGGAGACGCCTGAGTGGCCTATTAGAAAACATGATTGAAGTCCTCATTTGGGCCGCGGATGGCTGGATATCGGCAAATTGCTGGGCGTGACAAAACAAATGGGGGTGTGGCTCGGTAGGAGGAGGAGGAATCCATCTCGGTTTGAGGGACGACGATCTTGAGTAAGCAAATCTGAGGCCTCTCAGGTGGAAGCTAATTTGCCTGGAGCACCTCTCAATCCGGGATCGATTCACCAGGGAATAGCAATGTGCAATCTTTTTGATTGTAACTGTACAGCCACTTCAATTGTGTTCAATAAGTAGCGGTAATATTTGAACAGTTTTCGACCCTAGACCATTCTATATGATTGTATGTGCCTACTAAAATGGGGGCAGTGTGACCATTGAAAGTAAATATCGCGCGTGGATGATAACAACAACAACAAAAAAATGGAGCAGTTAACCCGTGTTAAAGGCCAAAGTTTCCAGCACATAAACACCCATTCACACATTCAGGCGCCATCAACAGCCTCCATCTTTCTCTCCCCCTTCCCTCCTCTCCCCCTTAATCCTGCCCCTGTATAATTCTGGCTCCCCCCCCCCCTCCCCGACTGGCACTCCCGCGGGGGAATTTGCAATGCACAAAGGCCTACTTAGTGTGCAAGGAACTGTGAAGCCTTCCTAAAAGGCTTTGACTTGATGATTCCCACGTCGAAAAGGCGGGCGCAAAACCAGGGGCTGTCAGCTACAGGAACCGCGGTTTCCCTCGCCATCAACACCATCGCCGGGGTCTCAAATCCCACGGCCTCCCAAAAATGAAAATGCCATTAGCACATGTCCGTCACTTACCCTACCCGCAAAACCTCCCCTCAAAAACATTTTTTTTTGTCCCCACCTCCCCCTATCCCTCGGTGGAGAGTGGAGATGAAAAAAAAAAATCCCCAGCCATACATCCTCAATAATGATATTTTCATTCCTGCATAAGCAGCTGCATTTGTCATTCGGGTTTTGTCGGAGCCAGCCCAGTTGGCGCCACTGTGGTCAAGAGGGGACCTTCAAAGCGGCTACCAACTAACCCGAACTTTTTTTAAAAAAATCTTTATTTTGTTATTATCAGTTCGGACAAACATCAAGCTGACCAGCCTCACCGCCAGATGGTGCACTCATCCTTTGGGCTCGTCCTAACGAGGGCAGCACTAATTAAAACCGCGTATAAAAAAATTTGCGACGGACTTGTATTTATTTAAGTCCAAGACGAGCAAAAGTAACACGAATTAGCAAATCGGATTAGGCCGCGTTTGGTTTGGACTTTTAGAGAGGCTGCATGCAGAGGGGGGTCCACTTTTCCAAATTCGAGCCGGATCCAAGAAAAACCCGTGGACCTTTTCCCCGCACAGAGACAGGGTTGGGCACACACCCACACTAACACATACACACACACAGGGGGATAATGAAAAAATCCAATCAGCGGACGTGTGCAGTACGTTGCAAAAACATGAAAGGCCGCGTTTTTACTTTGAACTGTTAATTTTTAATTAGGCCGATTTTCTCCTCGCGCAATAAACACGGGGCTTTGAAAATGTACCCAACACGCACGTAATTAACTTAAATCTGGGCCGGGTCGAGAGGTGGGGCGACAAACAAGGCTCGAATTTCATTATAAAATGGAAGGCAGGACTTGGAAGAAAAAGCAGTTTTTAGAGCGCGGGTCAAAGACCGGTTGGCTTTAGTTTTTGAGACACCCTGTAGACCCCGAGTGCTGAAACTATGTTGCTTAGCCGCAAATACCTGAACGGGCGCGTTTTCAGCCTCGTTGGGTAGCCTGTATTTGATTAGAGCTTGCAAATACAAGAAGGGGGGGGATGGATAGGGTGGCGGTGGAGGAAATGGGGAAGAGGTTGGTGCGGCGTCGGCGGCGGAGTGTAAGAGACGTCTGCTCCAAAATGGTCATTGTGTCTATGTTTCACGCGCGGCTGGTCCTCAATGGAGTTGGAAATCATCCGGGTGCGGGGACATCCTACCCTCCCCTCCCCAGCTCTCCTTTTCACCAGGAAAAGGAACAAGGGCGTGGAGTTGCGAATCGTTCATGGGGCATTTAGTGCCAACCAAGCACCCCATCAAAACTCCCGTCGGAGTCCGGGTCCCCGTGAGATATCTGTCACATGGTGTCTAATCCGCGCCAAGATGGCCGACAATATGGTGCAATTGGGCCTGAATTGACTTTTGGTCCGGAATCTACTTTTTTTACATTTAAAGAGGGCATTTTCTTGCATTATTCTGACTTAACGTTGTCATTGGGTGATCGCTACTACTGTTGTTGTGGCCATGCCAGGCACGGTATGTCGCTTTGCATGATTTTTTAACAGGCCTACATTAGCTCCATAGCAACCGCCATCAGTGCTCTTAGGGATGATCTACCCTAATCATTTGGGTGATATCTCCAGGCTTGTTGATCACCATTGAAGGCCCGGGATCCATCCGCTTCTGGCGGGACGATTAAACGTCAAGTTTGAAACATATTAGGGGCATCAATGTGTGCCAGAAGGAATAAATGGAGCGGGGATATGCGCGCACGTCCAGGGCGATGGATGAGACCTGGCACCAGTTACACGACCCCCGCGTATCAATTACTCCTATTAGCCATTATTAGTAGGATCAAATTGATTTTGTTATCACGTTGTGGGGAATGCGTTTGTTCCAGGGGAGCTTAATGATATGACACGGGCGCGTGAGGGCTATAGATGTATGCACTTGGTAACGTATAGGCTGCTGGATACATAACCGTGTTTTCAGAGTAATAGAATGACAAATCCATTAGGGCGAAACCCTAGCCCTGGTGTGGGTCAATATGCACGGTGGGGGCAACGCTTAACAAAAACAGCGTGTCGAGCCAGGGGGGTGGGCGGGTAATAAATTAACAGGTCCATGTGCACATCCTTTGCTCAGGATCAATGCGAAGGCCCAGGTAATTCTCTGTACCTGGCGAGTAATTAATTTGGCTAATTGTGCCCCGTTTTGGTAGCGTACAAACTGTCAGGGAGAGGAAATGTCAGTGTTTCTCAGGTGTTTAGATAGAGGGGTTTCGTGCCGGGCGAGGGGCGGTTTTGCAAGAGTTGCAGGCAACTTTATGGCCGCTGCGTGCAAGGGAACATAATCATTATGGGGGATTACAGTAATGAAAGCGCAGAGGAACAGATAAAACCGGGCGATAAAATGCAAAGCGTTGCACGCCAGGGCCTCCCATGGCCCTCCCCCTTTTCCAGCCCCGAAAAGGATTAAAAGGAAAGTGGATCTTTGGCCAGGAGCCCAGGGAGCTCGCCCCGGGGCGCATGACCCATGGGCCGGACACGCAGGTGGACCCTAGCTGGAACATGCCACCATTTTTTTTTCTCTCTCTCTCTCTGGTAAAACTGGAAATAAAAACAGTGGGCAGAATCGGGCACAATCAGAGATAAAAATGGTTCCAAGGGAGTCGTAGCTGGGGGACTTATCAGCTTGTCCGATGGGTGGCAAATGCAATTAGCCGCCCGGGGCTCATTGGGCGTTGCCAAATGTGTTAATAATGTAAATGTTGGCCTTTATATTACCCGGTGACAGCACGCGGTGGCTCGTTTTTCGATTCATCATTCTGGCCACCCTAACCCCTCTTTCCGGACCACCACCCGCCCGGATTGGGTTACGTCAAGCGGTAATCATTGGGACCAAACAGCAGGAAATTGAAGAGCAACCAAAAAGTCCACATAAGCTTCATGTATGTTTTTTTGTTGTGTTTTGCAGGGTTTCGACACATCTCACAATGACGTGGGCACCAGCGACGACAGCGGGCTGGCGTCGGGACGCGTGAATGGCCCCACCCGTTGCGACGACGCCCAAGATCGCCTTAGCGACGTAAGTACCTACAGGGTGATCCAAAAGTACAGGGTGTTTTTTTTGTTTTGAGACGGTTGGAGTGTAATCTCATCTCCGGGATTCTCTCTGACACAACTTTTCACTCGGTAATGATTGATATCGGCAGGGGAGCTCTCAGGAAACCGGTTACACAAAAACATAAGTATCGATTTTGCCAAACATCATTTTGTACTCCTGTCAAGGAATTTTTTTTCCCTCCCTTCACCCCCTATACTCCTGCTTGTCCACTTTTTTTTTGTGGGTGGTTGAATCTAGCTGCTATCCAACTGGGCATTATTATGATGCTTCCAGATTGTTATCGAGGGTAGCAAATGGCTTGTCATGTCCCGCCGGAATCAAGTTGGAGGCTATAGTGGGATGGAGAGGGGGAAAAAAATGGGGGTTTACAAGGCGAGTCTTGTTTACAATTTCTGGCATTTTGTATCAGATAGGCCGGATTGGTTAGGGGGGAGGCACAGGCTAAGCTAGAAAATAATGTGACGGGTGTAACAGGATTATCTGATCGCAATTCATTCGTACAGGGGGAATGATTGAATTAACTTTTGTGAGCGGTTGGATGATCACTGTTTATGGGGGATGGCTATTTATTGCACATGATCAGTCGTATTTCAAAAGTTAGATCAGGTGCCGTTTTGGCACACCCTGTACGTAGGAGTAAGAATGAAAATTCTTGAGTCGATCCATCTTGCATGGCCAATTTGGGAGGCAGTGTTTCTGTAGAGAATCATCTGTCACTTCTGTTGTTTTCCGACCCTCTTTTTTTTAAAGCCCCGCCTCCAAGTCAGATATTGGGATAAGGAACCATTGTCTTCAGTGTCACAAAGAATCCACCCCTTAAAAAACGGGCATGAATAATTAATATCCACATTTTTCAGCGTGGGATTAAATTTTTTTTTCGTTGTTTACGCTGCATTTCGGAATTAATCCGGCCGGCATTAACAGACAGTAGGCCTGACAGCTTACAACAAGCCGCCACAGTTATGTTTAGATAGCGGTTGTTATAACTGACTATATACCCTCAGCCGATGCAAAAGGGAACGATTTGATTACCCCCGTGTTTCATCGTGGGCTTAAAACTTCTTTTTTTTTTGTGCAACCGGGTTTAATATTATACTATTTTTAATTGGCCGCCTACTCTAAATCGCTAAAGCGCACGTGTTATAACACGGAAATAATTGAAATAGCTCGCTGATCCGGTTTTTGATGTCGATCGGAATTCACCGCATAATTACCGGGGGCTTGCTTGTGAATCGAGTACAAAGACCCAGCTATACCCAATTCCAGAGGGGTACAGTATTGATGGTGCAGCAGAAAAAAAAGTGCCGATTAATTGGAGATTTAAGCTCACATCGCACCCCCCCCCCCCCNTTGCAAACACAAAAAATTTCATAATGGCGTTTTTGGCGAATGTTTAGAAATTCCCTTTCAGCAGGCAGGGGTGCGGATGAAAAGCGGGGCAACTTTGGAGCGAATTGTCCGGCCTTGTTTGTGCCGAGTGCAGAACTGAATCGTTTTTTTTTTTTTTGGCATAGACAAAAAAAAAAATAGTGTGCGGACTGAATATAACCGGGCTTGAAACCAACTGCAGAGAGCGACATAATTCATTTTCTTGAGAGGGGGGAGTACCGGGGGTGGTATAACAAGTGTCAACATTTTTTTTTCTTAGGGGGGGAACCAGCGTGGTGCGACTTTAACACGCACGGCTTATCGCAAATTCCGCTATCTGCGACCGTAATCAAAGCGGCAAATGCTCCTGAATAACACAACAGGACGTGACTGCGAAGATTACTCGGGCTGACAAATTATACTTGGCCAGCGACAAGATAAGCTTGTAATTAAATTTTCAGGTACGCGCAACACGGTCGACTGCTGCTATTGGTTTGAAGGAATATGTGCAAATCAGCGTTGTTTACACACGAACCTGAAAATTGTCCATAACATATTGTGGAATTTTGTGTGCTAATTTGCAGCTATCCCAAATGTCTAGAAGTGTGTCGGACATCACGAATAACCATACATGCAAACACTGTTTTATGTAGGTATGGATCATTACGGTACCGGCCACTAGATGGCTCTGACGGCGATCTTATCGCAAACGCGGTTAATTACGCGGCTGTTGTTGCGTGGGAAAACTCGCAGACAACATTTTTTATTATAGAGCGAGCGCTTCAGGGGGGGGGCACGTATCTATTTCTCTCTCGCATAGATTTATCGAGGCAACACCGGGTAGGATTATCAGTGCATTTCAGTGATTTAATCTGGCTTGCGGGCGCGGCTTGACAGGTCGGTCGTGGTGCCGGTGCTCACGAACAGCTGACAGTGGTTTATCATGCAGCTTTTACAGTTGTTTGCACAGGAGCTACCCCCGTACAGCAACTTTGATAAATAAAACTGACACGAGAGCAGGGGCACCCCACTTTGCGTGGACCACTGCCATTGTGGGAGGGAGAGAGAGAGAGAGAGGGGGGGGGGGGGGGGGGGGGTTTGCATGGAGGNAATACCATTATGGCTTTATTTGCGCTGGAGCTTTTGAATGCAGCTGATAGAGCTTATTAGCCGTTTCCCGTCAGTTGTAATGGGCGGGTCACGAGGATAGGGGGGATCAAGGAGTTAACCTTGGGCCTCACGAAATGGCCCTACTGCTTACACCAAGCTGAAATAAGCATATTATCGCTTGTTAAACGTTGATATATCGATATATCGATTTTGATATGGCGAGATATCGATTTTGGATTGGTCACAGCGGTAAATTCCTCCATTGGCCACTTCCTTATTCGCAAATTGGGTCGCGCCTTTTTGTTGTCAGCTTCACAAAAGCCGCCACACTATACCGCTAAAGCCCTGGCCTTTTACAAGCTCGCCGCATGCATTATTATTCGCATTGTGACCGAAAGTATCGGGTTGTGTTGTTCTCCCTCGGGTTCTTTTTTCTGCTGGGTCTACGGCTTTAATACGCAATTTCACGGGCTATGGTTTTTCCAAAACATATATATCCTATAGCCCCCTCCCTTTGCCCCCATCGTACTATAGAGTGAACAGAATCAGAGATGCCTCCTGGGGGGAAAAGAGGGCAAAAGAGGATGTAGCTACTGCACGTTTTATAATCCCTCAACTCGGGCGGAGGTAATAATAGATCAAAGTCCGGATCAGCTGGGGCCAACCTCCGGATTTTCATTTTTCCGGGACGTGGAGTGTAACAATCCGCTGAAGTGTTTCGTTCGTCTCTCTCTAATCCAGTGCAAAATCGGTGCCAGGGTTTTTTTTGAGTATATATGTGGAGGGACCCACAGAACTGTGGTGGAAAAAAACCCCCTTCCACTTGGTTCTAAATCGGGTTCTGGGTGGGGGGAAGTCTGAAGAGCCCTTTTAATCACCAGAGAGGGAAGGCTAATAAAATTAATCTTTGAAAAAAAGTAAACCCACTTCACTCACAAGACCCGTGCTCATTTAGTACCGTGAACTGCCTGTAAAAGAGTGAGATGCAGTCAATATGGGTTCTTTTGGCGGGCGAATATTGGGGGGCGCATAATAGGAGCTGTTAATTATTTAAGGGTGCTTCATAGGCCTACCGCATTACCACGGCGAATAACCTCTTTGTGGATACTGTACCCCCGTTGGGTGGAGATACTACAGTGGCGGTGTTCAAGTAGAGATAGAGCCTGTGGTGCACCATATACTGTGTCTATGATACACCTTCCGGTTGGAAACAAAGTTGGATTTTTTTTTCCGGCTGGAAAATGGTGCTACAGCTACACTGCTATAATTAAAAGCGAGCCAGTTTTGGCCGCAATTTGTCAGCAATTCCGTTTCAATTTCCGGTGTCCGGACCTGTCCTTTACCAGCATTAAGACCCTACAACTTAAAAGATTAAAGATAATGGGTACAGTCAGAGCGCGTAATGAAATAGTTGACTCGAAGCAAACCCCTGGCCAATCTGAAATCAACACCCAGACGTCGAGCGTCATCATCATGATAATCATCTCATTCCGGGGGAGTCATTTGGTATTCGGAAGCGGATAAATCGCTTTAGGAGCTATTTCCATCCCGAAGGGCTCTCTCTCTCTCTCTTTATAGAGGTTGAGGCTGGGGGAAGAGGGGGAGGGAAGGGAAGGGGGGGAGGGGGGGGGGGAAGTTAAATCCTTAGACCCTACGTGTGGGGCCCGGGTTGGCACGACAAATATCCCCACCGCCACTTCTCCTCAAGAGCTTTAGAGGCTGCTGCGAGGTCCAAAGCCCACTTTACGACTTCTTCCGCTCGTGGAATTTCATGATACGACGGTGGGGTGGTGCCCAGGCTCGGGAGGGATCTCATTAGTTGGACGCATTCCGCCCCCTTTTCTTTACCCTGCCAACCCGAATTTCAAAAGCCTGCAAAATGTGATAGCAAAATTATGCACATTAATAAGTGTACTACAGATGATAATTTTTTGAAAAGTTTTGCATACAAAAAAAATGGCACTTGTCGAACTTATTGGATCAGGCGTGAAAAATCGTCTGGGTGGGTGGGGTGGGGTGGGTTGAGCAGACGTCGTCCGGAGGCATAAAAGGGTCTCCCGGATATTCCCATTGGCGAGGCGTCCAGCCGCTCCTAATGGGGACAGCCCCATCCCCCCGGAGAGAGTAGCGTTGGCCAGCAGCACAGCCCCCCCGATAATTTGATCTCCGGGCGCAATTCAATAGAGTGGCGATTGGGACCCAGGAGGGGAGAGGCGGGGGAGGTAGGATAGGGGGAAAAAAATGGAGGGTTTGACAGGCATCGATCCTCCTCCAGGGAGGAAATGGGATTGGTATTGAGATTGGCGCGGGATGAGGGTCAAGGGAATCCGATTTGCGGGGCGGAGGCGGCCGAGTGAGAGAGTTTTTCAGGGGGCGGAGGATGGGGCGGGGGCGGGGGGAGACCAAACTAGTTGAGTCCGGGGGCTTGTCGTGTTCCGGAGATGGTATTCACACTGGGTGACAGTTACAGGGTATTTTTCACGGGTTTTTTTTAAAGGGAGGGAGAGACTGGATTGGGGAGGATTCACACGTCGTTTGAAGGGGGGGTGGAATAGGGAGATTTGTTAAATGGGGGTGATGACTGGGCGGGTACAGGGTGAGACATATCGTCTGGTGACGTCATGAGTAAAACTTGTCGCTGCATAATAACCTCGGGCTTGACAGGCCCGAAAATATGCAGGGTAAATGAGAAAACAAGGGTAGAAAAGCGATTCCGTCGTCTCGGAGTAATATTCCTGAAATTTAGTATTGCGGGGGTCTGACATAATGTGGTCATTCCGACAGTGTATCTGCTGCGCTGCACACTCCGCGAGCATGAAGATTGTTCGCAACCTACTTCGTCGGGAGTTTTAAAAAAATAGAATAAACTCGGGGCATCATAAATATTTTTGAAAGGCTTCCTGCCTAACTCCATTATTACAGCTTCCGGTTACAAAGCAGAGCGCTTGTTATTTCTCCTGGCAGGAGTAAATGCGGCAAAAAAGGGTCTGCTCCTCCATTCCGCGAAGAAGTGTCAAGACTTGTAAGCTTGTAATGAGTTTACAGGGGAAGGTTGATGCAACTGCCTCCAATAACTCTTAATAAGCGGCCTTGGCTTAAGGGTTATTCTTAAACCGTCGTTTGCATCGCAAATTACAATACAGCCCGGGTCAAAATAATCTTATTTTATTTTACATAATTGCATTTTTATGTGTAATATTATATGCCCAATGGTGATATGTGCTACACGATATAACTTCCCCCCCCCCCCC